>PVKV010004723.1:0-124253 GCA_004027835.1 Alouatta palliata
TTTTTTTTTTTTTTTTTTTTTTGAGACAGAGTCTCATTTCGTCACCAGGCGCCAGGCTGGAGTGCAGTGGCGTGACCTCGGCTCACTGCAACCTCCGCCGCCCAGGTTCAAGCAATTCTCCTGCCTCAGCCTCCCGAGTAGCTGGGACTACAGGCGCGCGCCACCATGCCCAGCTAATTTTTTTGTATTTCTAGTAGAGACGGGGTTTCACCATGTTGATCAGGATGGTCTCGATCTCTTGACCTCGTGATCTGCCCGCCTCAGCCTCCCAAAGTACTGGGATTACAGGCGTGAGCCACCGCGCCCGGCCCATGTGGTTTTTAATTTTATGTTTCTGAGTCATTTTACTAAGCATAATGCTCTCCAGCTTCATTTATGTTGATGCAAAAGATGTGATTTCATTCTTTTTCATGGCTGTGTGATATTCCATAGCATATAAGCACCACACTTTCTTTTCCAATCATTGTTGAGGTGTAGGGCTCTGGTGGCCCCACAGGGTCCTGGGGTGTCCCTTATGCTGTGTTGAGGTGCAGGATCTGAAAGGTAAAGAGACAGGACACTGAAGAACTGGTGAAGAGCATCTGAACTGGGGGGCCATACCACCTATGAGCAGAGATCAGTGGCGGCCCCCAAATCCCCAGAGCATCTGTATTTGTTAAGTACAAGCAGTGGGCAGGGTCGTAAAGGCAAGTACTTTCATGATGTATCCAGATCTTTTCAGAAGTAGAGAAACACTGGCAACTAGCTCTTTAAATATGCTTTCCTTATGGGAAAAACCATTCTTCCAATACATACTGGTGTCTTGAGCTCTCAACCCCAATATATGAAATGATCTAGCATTTAATGAAAAATTTCATTGTAGTGTTTTTTGTTTTACAAACAATCTTACCATCATGATTTAGCTTCCCACACATGTCTGTGGGACTGACAATGTTAGTAGTCTGTCCAGACACTGTTGGGTTCTTTTTAAACATTTTGTACATTCTCAAAACTTTGATGTGGTTTTGCTTCCAGCAGCCTGTAGCTGTAATTTGTTCTTTTTGAAAGACTGCCCAACACCCCCTGGACTTGTCCTTAACTGCATGCATGGAAAACAAAATTGCCTGAGTTTTTCTGTCCCTAGGATTGAGTCTGGGGACAAAAATCCCTAGAGGAGTGAGTCTGAGCTAGTGATTAACAGGTGCAGAAGCATGGAAGCCTTGCCTACTTTGCTTGGGATGAGACAATTCTGAGGTTCAACTTATGCTCCAAACATCATGGGAGGCCCCTGGAAACTAAGTAACCCCCTACTTTCCTGTCTCATATCATCCTTCCCTTACTCATTTCTTTGAGAAAAATTTCTTAATCAACCACTTGTTTACAAATCTTTATTTCAGGGTCTGTTTCTGAGGAACTTGAGCTAACTCACTCTCCCTTATAGAGAAATAATGGACATCAAGGGAATTTTATTCCATGCTGCAGTAATACACCTTATATCAAATCAATAGAAACATTTATTTACTATTCTAGATTAACAGATTGGATAAGTATTAATTCGAGCTCCATTTTTTTTTTATTTTTATAAAATCCAGTTTGGGAGCCTCAAGACTAAATAAAGGCAATACCATGGGCAATGGCATATTCCCAAAGAAGAATTATACTCAGTTTTAAAAGGTTAGAGGGAAACTCAAATGATCTGAAAAATTCCCCTGTCCCCTAAACCAGAATTTAATTCTTTCTGTGTTTTGATTTTTCTATACTAAATTATTCTCCTAGTTTACATCCTTTTTTTTTTTTTTTGAGACAGAATGTTGTTGCTTCCTTGCGCAGGCTGGAATGCAGTGGTGCAATCTCAGCTGACTGCAACCTCTGCCTCCTGGGTTCAAACAATTCGTCTCCCTCAGTGTCCCAAGCAGCCGGGCTTACAGGAACCTACCACCACACCTGGCTAAATTGTGAATTTTTAGTAAAGACAGGGATTCACCATGTTGGCCAGGCTGGTGTGGAACTCCTAACCTCAATTGATCCACCTGCCTCGGCCTCCCGAAGTGCTGGGATTGCAGATGTAAGCCACCACACCCAGCCTTACATCCTATTTTTAAGCTTTAGATGATTAAACTGCTACATGTATAGACATAGAAAATTAACACAAACTATTTGCTCAACAAGATTAGAGGAAATTATTGCTGCATTATATGTTAAGATACCACAGCAATTTGTCTGTTATGAAATTAAATCATATTCTGTGAATCACCACACACTCATCATCATCATCATTTTTATTGTCATCATCAGCATCGTTGTCATCATCATTGGTCAAATCAAACAACACAGGAGACAACAAACAGAAGAACCTGGATATAGCTCAGTCAATCTTTACATATACAATTCAGATGTAATATGGGTATATCAATATTTATATTTCTTTCCAGTTCTTTCTGGGACCTGTTCAATTCTGATATTCTCACTTTCTGTCTAATATCCCAGGTGCAGTTTCATCAGTTACACTGGGTGGTCCCTATATCTCAGGGTGCACCTAAGTAATTTTTTTCACACAATGTTGTAACATCTTCCCAAATCAGAAGCCTAGAATACTCAAAAGAATACTTTGAATTCTGCCAATTCTCCCTGATTATGTATTTATAAATCACTTATTTCCAATTGGCCAACGCTTATTGTTTCAGTAGAAGATGTGTCTACCAGAACATTAACTTATTTATTCATAAATACTGATTGAATATGCATTATTTGTCGGACATTGCATAACGGGCCATAAAGAAAAGAAAAAAAAAAAAGAAAGAAAAACAACATGCAGACCTTGTCCTCAGATAGCACAAAATCTTGTGAGGAATACAGAAATGTGAAGCCAAAATGCCATAGACGAATGCTGTGGTAGAGCCAGGGAAAGAAGAAATTTTCATTCCGTTTGGTGCTTTAAATTTGTCATCCAATAAGTCTGTTTAGGGAGTCATTAGCAATCTTTCTTCATTGTTTGCATTTTGACAGAGGCTTCTGATCACCTTGTCACATTTCATGTTCCCAGATGTCCTGCTTAACTTTATTGTCCTCATTGTTAAGGACTTCATATTGTCCCTAAAGGAGCCCTAAATATTCTACATTTTGTATCTGCCAGGCTGCAACTAACAAAAGGAACAGCAATATAAAGACAGTAAGACACATTAACATGCAGAGGCTACAAAGAGGTTTCACCTTTGTAATAAAAGCCTTTAATTCCCAAAGCATTTTGTCTAGTTTGCAAAGGAATATTTGCATTGTCTCTATAATTCTTTTGTATTGAGGGAGCTTGAGGAGTCAAGTTTATAGATTACTCCTACTTTATTTCTCTATTATTAATTTGCAAATTATCCATTTTAATTGATTATCAAGTAGTGAATATTATCTAGAGACATGTATATATAATTAAGCCATTTGTAAACCTAAATAATCAAATTCTAACTAAAATACCCACCAAATTTAAATATGATTTTAATATTAGTAGTGCTTAAAGCATTAGTAGAGAATGTGAAATAATTCCTCTCTTATTCTTATTCCCCATCAATTTTATTGACAATTCAAATGATCTCCATACATATGCATATTAATTAATATAACAATAATTGTGAGATGTGTTTTTAGGGCCTTGTAAACTGTATCAAATGCTATACACGGTTGCACCATAATGTTTTAATGGAAGATTCTATTTACCTAGCCTTAACTACTACTCTACACATGTTGTAAACTCAGTAAAAACAATCAAAATAAGAATAAAGAGTTTCCACGTATTAGCATCATTGTGTTTATTTAAAAACAGTTTAAGTTCTTTAGTGTCAAAGCTGATTAATTAGCCAATAATTAATATATTTTAACCCAATTTAAACCATTTTAACTTATTTTAATCATCTCCAGTTACTACACCATGTTAGTACATGAAGGAAGAACAAAAATGTAAGAAATATATTTAGACAGGCTATGGATGTTAGTTAAATCAGATAGACTGTATAATGAAGAGTAAAACAGGCCAAGCACGGCTGCTCACACCTGTAATCTGAGCACTTTGGGAGGCTGAGGCAGGAGGATTGCTCGAGACCAGGAGTTTGAGACCAGGCTGGGCAACATCTTAAAAAAATTAGCCAGACATGGTGGTGCATACCTGTGGTCCCAGCTACTTAAGAGGCTGAGGTAGGAGGATCACCTGAACCCAGGAGGTCAAGGCAGCAGGGAGCTATGATTGTGCCACTACACTCCAGGCTGGGTGACAGAGTAAGACTCTGTCTCTTAAAAGCAAAAAATAAAATAATATCCTAACTTCCACAGATAAAATCAGAAAGGACTCTGATCCTGTCTTGATCTTGCCCCTATGAATTATACTCATGTGATGACTCCAACATGAGTATAATTCATCAGAGGTGGCAGAGCTAAATTTTACTGATTCGTTATAGGCCATAAAAAAATCATTTTCTATTTTCTTCAATGTATGATAATTATCATCAGAGTACATTTTGCATTATAAAAGCTTATGTACAATAGTAAAAGGTGCCAATCATTGTTCATTATAATCTCAAGGTCAGAACATTTTTATGTTCATATTATTAAAAGCATTACATCAACCTATTATAATTTAGTCATCAAAGCAATAAAATCAAAATAGCTGGAGTACATGAATACTTTAATAGATGAATGCTTTGTCAACACATGTTACATATAATAAACGGGAAGAAATCTCAGAATTCACTGAGTTTGCCTACTACTGAGATTGTAACATGTTGGTTAACACAGTGGAAGGGAACGTATGTAAAAGGGAGTGAATCATGGTGGAAGACAGCAGAGTAAGAAAGACGAAGGGAATAGTATTTGTTGATTCCTTAATATTTTACAGCATTTTATTTAACCAAAGAATGTAATAATGAGAAAAGTAATATATTAAGTACATAGCTCTACAATATTATGTAAGGAAATATTAGTACACTTTCTTCATTTTATAAAAGTTAAGATCTTATCTTCTTTTTTTTTATTATACTTTAAGTTCTGGAGTACATGTGCAGATCATGTAGAATTGTTACATAGGTATACACATGCCACGGTGGCTTGCTGCTTCCATCCCCCCGTCACCTACATTAGGTATTTCTCCAAATGTTACCCCTCTCCAATATCCCCACTCCCTGCTGTCCCTACCCTAGCCCCCCAACAGACCCCGGTGTGTGATGTTCCCCTCCCTGTGTCCATGTGTTCTCATTGTTCAACACCAACTTATGAGTGAGAACATGTGGTGTTTGGTTTTCTGTTCTTTTGTCAGTTTGCTGAGAATGATGGTTTCCACCTTCATCTATGTCCCAGCAAAGGACATGAACTCATCCTTTTTATGGCTGTATAGTATTTCATGGTGTATATGTGCCACATTTTCTTTATCCAGTCTATTATTGATGGGCATTTGGATTGGTTCCAGGTCTTTGCTATTGTAAACAGTGCTGCAATAAACACACATGTGCATGTGTCTTTATAACAGAACAATTTATCATCCTTTGGTTATATACCCAGTAATGGGATTGCTGGGTCAAATGGTATTTCTGTTTCTAGGTCCTTGAGGAATCGCCATACTGTCTTCCACAATGGTTGCACTAATTTACACTCCCACCAACAGTGTAAAAATGTTCCTATTCCTCCACATCCTCTCCAGCATCTGTTGTCTCCAGATTTTTTAATGATCGCATTCTAACTGGTGTGAAATGGTATCTCAATGTGGTTTCGATTTGCATTTCTCTAATGACCAGTGACGACGAGCATTTTCTCATGTTTGTTGGCTGCATAAATGTCTTCTTTTGAAAAGTGTCTCTTCATTTCCTTGCCCACTTTTTGATGGGGTTATTTCTTGTAAATTTGTTTTAGTTTTTGTAGATTCTGGAATTAGTTGCATCAACCAAGTGAATGCCAAAAGAAACAGCCACAATAACAATAGTCGAATATTTCATAGTATTTTTGCCTGTTGTTTCTCCATTCCCTCCTTGGAGCAGAGAGGCACAGTCAAGAGAAAGTTGCCCAATTCCTACTTCATCTGGAAGGAAATGAGTGGAACTTGCAGCATTTGGGCTTGTCTAGGAGCTGCCAGGGGACTGGTCTCTGTGTCGCCTGACTTGGAGAGCTGATTGGAATGGTGGCATTGTTAGGTCATCAGGTTGGAGGCCACTGAAAGCAGTGGTGATTACCATGGTACTGAGAGCTGCAAGGCAGCTGGAGACCTGCAGGCACCTAAAGGCAAGAGATCAAGGAAGAGGAACACTATAAAATGCTTACAGCTTCAGTAAGAAATAGGCTGAGACTCTTCAGGAAATTAAGACATTTAAAAGCAATTGTGTAAATGATTAAACTGGAACAACAGGGCACTCACAGATCCAGTGAAGAGTCATTTCTAGAAGAGGCTTAAAGAACGCTGCGCATGTACACTAGGCTGATTAGTGTTTTCCCTTGCATGGAGCGAGGCTGTAAAGGATGGGAGAAGTAGTTGGCTTTGTTGTTGTTGCTTTGTTCTGTTTTTCTCTTGGCTTTTTAAAGGCCCAGTTTTCGAGAAAGGATTAAAAGGCATATAAAGAAAGAGTGAATATGGCCCACTCAAAGGAACAACATCAGTGTCTAGAAATTGACCCTAAAGAAACATAGGCCTTAACAAAGACTTTAACACAACTGTCCTAAGTATGCACGATGAGCTAAAGAGCAGGGAAACACAATTATGTGAAAGCAAGAAGACAATATATGAACAAAAGAATATCAACAAAGATACTGAAATTATAAGAATGAATCAAACAGAAATTCTGGAACTGAAAAAATATAATGACAGAATTACAAAATTAACTAGAAAGATTCAATAGCAGAATTAAACAGACAAAAGAGATAATCAGTAAATTTAAAGATAGGTCATTTGACATTATAAAGTCAAAGAAGCAGAAAGGAACAGAATGAACTGAGAAATGCCACGGGGACCTATGGGACACCATCAAGCCAATCAACATGTACATTATGGAAGTCCAAGTAAAATAAACCCCAAAAGACCCACACTGAGATACATTACAGTCAAAGTGCCATAAATGAAGACAGAGAATCTTAAAAACAGCAAGAGAAAAATGGCTTACCTTGTACATGGTAGCTCTATAAGATTATTACGAATTTTTTAGGAGAAATTTTGTAGGCCAGAAGGTAACGGTAACTAATGTAAAATATATTTGAAGTTAAAAGAAAACAATTCTGAGAATACTATGTTTGGCAACACCGCTCTTCAAAAATGAGAGAAAATTCAGACATTTCCAGGTAAACAAAAGCGGAGGGAACTCATTACCACCAGATTTACTGTCCAAGAAATGCTAAAGGGAGTCCTTCAAGTTTAAGTGAAAGAATTCCAGAGAGTAACTTAAAGCAATAGAAAAAAAATGAAGTTCTGAGGTAAAGGTAATTATCATGACAAAAATATTTTATTATCTTAGTTTTGGTTTGTAATACCACTTTTAATTTTTTCATAAGATATAGAGGACAAAGGCATGAATTGATGCTAATGGGTACAAAATATATAAAAATGTGATTTTTGACATCAACAACAAAAAGAGGAAACTGAGTTGTTAAGAATTAGAGTTTTATATGCAATTGAAGTTAAATTGTTATCAGAATTAAAAAGCATGCTGTAACTTTGGAACATTTTATGTAATCCCCATGGTAACAAAAAGAAATATCTATAGACTATACACGAAAGGAAATAAGATGGAAATCAAATCATAATGGATCACTATACAAAGTTAAATTTTAAAAAAAGTTAACACAAAGAACGTGAATAAGGAAGGAAATGAAGGACAAAAAGCTCAAACTTAAAGAAACACTGAAAAGAATTAACAGAATGGCAAAAGTAAATTCTTTCCCTTAAGGAATTACAGAAAATATAGAATTAAATTCCCTATCAAAAGATGCACATTTGCAGAATAGATATATACACAGAATCTAACCATGTGCTGTCTACAATTGACTCACTTTAGATCTGAGAACACTCCTTATTACAAGTAAAAGGATGAAAAGAGATATTTTATGCAAATAGCCATCAAAAGAGAGCAGGGGTGGCTATATTAATGTCAGGCAAAGTAAACTTTGAGCCAGAAACTGTTAGAGGGGATAAAGAACATTACATAGTGATAAAATAATCAAGTCACTAAGAAAATGTAACAATTATATATGCACCCAACATCAGAGCTCCTAAATACATGAAAGAAACATTGACAGAACAAGAAAAAATAGACAGCCCTATAAAACAGTAGAAAATTTTAATATCTCACTTTCAGTAATGAAAAGGACAGATCAATAAAGAAATAGAAGGCTTGAAAACAGTATAAATAAATTAGGCATAATAGACATACACAAAACATTCCAAACAATATCAAAATGCTCATTTTTTCAAGTACATGTAGAATATTCTCTGTGATAGATTAAACATAAGGCCAAAAAGCAAGTCTTAATACATTTTTTGAAAATGAAATCATACAAAGTTTCTTTGCTACTTGCAATGGGATGAAACTAGACACAAGTATCCAATGGAATTGGAAAATTTATTAAATTATGGAAATCAAACCAGACACTGTTAATCCACCAATGGGCAGAGAAGATACCACGCGGGAAACGTGAGGCAGATGAGCGCAAAATACAACATTCTGAAACACAGGGAATGCTGTGAAAGCAGTGACAGGGAAAAGTATACAGCTGCAAAAGCTGAAACTAAATAAATTTTAAAATCTCAAATTAAAAGCCTTACTTATGTTAAGGAACAAGAAAAAGAAGAAAAACCAAATGTTCAGCTAGCAGAAGAAAGGGATAATAATGATTAGGACAGAGGAAAGTAGAATACAGAATATAAAACTATAGAAATATTTTAATTCTAGTAGCTTTGAAGTAAATATTAAAATCAGAAAGTATAAGACCTCTAAATTTGCTTTTAATTTGATTGTTCTGACTATTCAGTCTCTTGAGATTCTATGTGAATTTTAGGATGTTTTTCTATTTATGCAAAAAAATAATATCTTTGGGATTTTGACATGGATCATTTTGGGAATTTGATATGAATTATATCGAATCTGTTGATGAATTAGAGTAGTACTGAAAAAAATGATTTTTGCTTGTTGATTTTGTATCCTGAAACTGCTCTATTCCTTTTAGTTCAAACAATTTTGTGTTAGATTTAGGATTTTACACATATACAGTCATGTCATCTGCAAACAGAAAAAAGGTTTTCACCTTCCTTTTTGCTTTGAATACCTTTTTTTTCTTGACTAACTTCCCTGGGTAGAAGTTCCTGTACTGTGTTAGATAGAAGTGGTAAAAGTGGGCACCCTTGTCTTGTTCTTTCTGGTATTACAGGAAAAGTTTCCTGTGTCCTATCATTGAGTATGGTGTTAGCTGTGTTAGTCATAAATGGCTAAAACTGTTAGATGGCAAAAGTGAAGTTTCATACATTAGATTTCATAACGGTTTATTGGACGCAACATCAAAAACACAAGCAACAGAGAAAAATAGGTAAATTGGTTTACATAAAATTTAAAACTGTGTGTGAATCAAAGAACACAATCAACAGAATGATAAAGCAGCTGACAGAATGAGAGTAAATATTTGTACATCACACGTTGGAGAAAAGGTAAACATCTAAAACATAGAAAGAACTCCTACAACTCAACGATACAAAGAAACCCCAAACAACCCAATTCAAAAATTGGCAAAGAACTTGAATAAATATTTCACCAAAGAAGACATATAAATGACCAACAAGCAGGTGAAAAGATGTTCAACACCCCTGATTACTAGGAAAATGCAAATCAAAACCTTAATGAGATAATTGCCTCGCTTTCTCTAAGATGGCTACTATTTCAAAAGGACAAAGTAACACATTTTGACAAAGATGTGGAGCAATTAGAACCCTTGTGCACTGTTGGTGGGTATGTAAAATGGTGCGTATGCTAGGGAAAACAATATGGTTGTTTCTCACAAAATGGAAAATAGGATTACTGTGTGACCCAGCTTTTTCTTATATGGATATATACCCAAAATAATTGAAAGCAGGGCTCAAAGTAGTAGTAGTACACCCACGATCACAAGCGTCCATCTATGGATGAAACGAAATGAATGAAAAGCAAAATGTCAGAATCCATACGGTGGGATATTTTTCAGTCTGAAAAAGGATGAAAAATCTGATAGATGCTACAACATGAATACACCTTGAGAACATTATGCTAAATGAAATGAGCCAGTCACAAAAAGACAGATACTTCGTGATTCCGTTTCCATGAGGTGCCTAGAGCAGTCAAATTTATGGGGACAGAAAGTAGAATGGTGGTTGCCAGGGGCTGCAGGGAGGGAGGAATAGGGAGGTGTTGTTTGATGAGTGGAGTTTTAGTTTCAAGATGAAAAGTTTAGAAGAGTGAGTGTGTAGCAATGTTATTGTACTTAACACCACAAACTGTACAATTAAAATGATTAAGATGGTGAATTTAGTTAAATATATTTTACTACAACTAAAAATATACAATATATTTCTTATAATTCACATTCAAATTTCAAAATGAAGTTAATAAAATTTATACATTTTACTAGTTTTTAAAAGCACAATCCTTAGAATAATGACAAAGCTAATTTCTACTGTATGGTAAAATATAATTCTAGACTGAAAATATTAAATCATTAATATTTATTAATACTTTCTATAGTTTCTTATAAACTACTTATAGTAAAAAAAATCTTGAATTTGTTAATAAATCAGTAAACCTTTGCTCTTAACAGTAATTTAGATAATTCATATTAATATAATTTATTTGTTTGTGTTTTCAATATTAACTAGACTTTAACATATTGCTTCCATCATAGTAATATATCACATAACTAATACTAACAAGTTAAAATAACATGTGTAAAACTTGATTCATATACCAAGCCATAGTTCTGAAATGTCCATATACATTTTCACTTTGCAGTTTATAAGATAATGATTTCCTTGAAGTATACATAATTTCACATAAAATTCCCTGATGTAAGGTTAAATGGAGTTTAGAAACTAATTTTTATTACAGTTGGTATGTATTACCGAGAGATGTAACAGAAATCCTATTATTTCAATTACGGTGCATAATAGTATTTTCTTTGCACGATTTAAATTGATTTGTAGGTTTGATGTGTGCTTTCTTCCATTAAGTTTTCTACTAAATATCCCTTTGCAACAAAATTCTCCTCATAGGAAATAGCCTTGGCTGGACACAGTGGCTCATGCCTGTAATCCCAGCACTTTGCAAGGCTGAGGCTGGAGAATTGCTCAAGCACAGGAGTTAAAGACCAGCATGGGCAGAATGGCAACATGAGCCTGAAATGATTTGACTGTGTCCCCACGAAAATCTCATCTTCAATTGTAATCCCCATGTGTCAAGGCAGGGACCTGGTGACAGATGATTGGATTATGAGGGCAGGTTTCCCAATGCTGTTTTCTCATGACAGTGAGTCCTTAAGAGATCTGATGGTCTCAAAGTGTAGCACTTCCCCTCCTCCCCTCCTGCTGCCATGTAAGATGCGCCTTGCTTCTTCTTTGCCTTCTGCCACGATTGTGAATTTTCTGAGGCCTCCCCAGCTGTAAGACCGTAGAACTGTGAATCTTTTCTTTATTAATTACCCAGTCTCAGGTAGTTCTTTATAGCAGTTTACAAACAGACAAATACACCATCTCTACAAAAAGGTACAAAAATTAGCTGGACATGATGGCATATACCTATAGTCCCAGATACTAGGGATGCTGGGGTTGGGGGATCACCTATGCTAAGAAGCTCAAGGTTTGCAGTGAGCTGAGATCAAGCCACTGCACTCCAGCCTAGGAAAGAGAACAAGATCCTATATCGAAAAAAAAAAGAGAAAGAAAAAAAGAAAAGGAAGAAGAAATAACTCTTAAAATATTATCAGAGTGAAAAACAAAGTTACATAAGCAATAGAAAATAATCACTGAAAAAGGGCACACTTGAATGCAAAAAAAAAAAGTGTTAATGTATTTGCAAACCAATACTGCTGTTTCTTTGTAAGTTATAATAAATTAGCTCTTCATGGACACAGGATCGGTTCAGGGCAATTATGTCAACATGGAAACTTCTTCTTACACTTTATTTTTATAATTTCTTAACACTATAGCAAAATTGTAAGTTATCTGAGAAAGATGAAATATCAAATCAAATGAAAAAAAGATAAAACATTTTTCCAATTATAGTAGTAACTTTATTATATTTCATATTGCATTCCAGCCAATTTTTGCATATATATATATAATTTAAGTTTACTTTTGGTTTTCTAAACTGCAGTAAAATGAGTTTTTAGGGAAATAAACTTTGTAAATGTCAGTTTCCCAATTATAATTTATATATATATATATATACACACACACACACACACACACATATATATATATACTGCCTTTGCTTGCTTTCGATGTCTTTTTAAAATTTTAGACTATAAAATTATTTGATTTTTAAAAAATATTGAAGTCAGACTTAAGAGAAACCTAATGACATGAATTAAAAATGATTATTCTATTACATAAAATATATTAAGTGCTTTGTATATGCCAGGCCCCGTAAAAGATTTATTATTTAACAGAAAAGAAAAAAAGACACAGAGAGGACTTTTTTGCCTAAATGACTCAGCTCGTAATTGGCATTGCTAATTTCAAACCCACGTCTATTTGACTTTAAAGGCTAAGTATTTAATCAATTTGGTACATTCAGATGCTAGCTCTGAACCATTGGAAAGGGACGGGGAAACTTGAGCAATCTGAGGTAACACCACTAGAACATTATTTGGTAGGTTGATTTTAGGCCAGGGTCTTTTCAGCTCTGACATCCACTCAAGATCCTTTGCATCATCTTGTCTTCCAAAATACAGAGTGCGTCATTTGCTTTGAATAAATGCTGGTTCCTTACTGCATCCCCACCTCCACAAACCTCTTCTTCCCAAACAATACAAATCATAAGTACATGTGGTGTCCTATAGCAGACCTCGAGGAGTTTATCAGCAAGTACATTTGAGGAAAAATAACAAATAGTATTGAGAAGGACAAAGGAAGAAATTATAGAGAAGGAAAAATACAAGACAAATTAAAAAATATAATTTTCTGTCTTCCCCTGTAAAATTGGTGATCACTATGCATAGTTTCTTACATCTGTGTGGAGTCTTACAATCTATATCCTCTTGTGATTTCATTGAGCCAATAAATAATATTCCTCTGTCCTCTTTAATAGCAAATTCAGAAGTCAGGGGAAAATAAGGTCTTAGTGTGTTTGGGCTGCTATAACAAAAATATCCTAGACTGCATGGCTTGTAAACAACAAAAATTTATTTCTCACAGTTCCAGAGGCTGGGGAGTCCAAGGCTGAAGTGCCAGCTGATTCAGTGTCTGGGGAGGACAGCTTCCTGGGGCATTGACAGCATCTCCTAGCTGTGTCCTCACATGGTAGGAGGGGCAACGGGTCTCTGTGGAGTTTATTCTATAAGGGCACTAATCCCATTCATGATGGATCTGTCTTTGTGACCTAATTTCCTCCAGCCAGCTCCATGCCCTAACACCATCACTGTAAGGGTGAGATTTCAACATGTGAATTTGGGGAGGACAGAACATCCTGTCTGCAGCAGCAGATTGAGAGAACAGCATCAGTTTTACTGGTATGATTTTGGAACTTTGCTGAGAATTCTGTCCTTGGTGGGCTTCCTGAAAGTCTGAATCAGGCCACAGCCCTCCCCAATCCCTGACAGGAATAGAAAATTGTGGACCTTCACTGTAGGGACACCCTGCTCACAGCATTGATACTAACAGAGCAGAAATAACACTCTGGAGGCAAGAAAAGGAGAGAACGAGAGAGAAAAAATGGACCACGCCCAGCACGCTTAGTCTTTTCTCTGAGTGAAGGAGCCAGTGAACATATGGAGACGCACCAGTGGCAAATGAGTTGGTACATTACTAACCTTTGATTCACACCCTCCCGCTGGGTCCCTATAGAGCTGTAGTAATGCAACTTCCATTTTCAAATTTTCTGTTCTAAGTTGGAATCATATCATCTTAATACATAAAGGAACTGGAAATGTCATGCAATTTACAATTATTTAGAGAAACTCCTTAGTTCCTTTTTATGAACCAAGCCAATTAGGTCCAAATAATTATCATTGTGTTATTTTTCATTTAGGAGTTACAGGAGCATAACTTGTAACTCTTGCTAAGTGTTTCTTTAATTTTGAGAAGCTCTCTTAAATAGGTCTTCAACAATCAAAAATATGGGATCAAGATTATAAGTCCTTTGGAACTATTTTTAAATTCTTATGTCTTTATTAAGCATAGTCCTGTTCCCTTTCCATGAGACAGAACTAGACAGAAAATCTATTTTAATGCGCAAAGAGACTTCATAACTGTAGACAAATCAAATTTTCTGGTAATAACGTATAAATATGTGCTAACCTGTCTTCATATAACAAGATGTAATGGACATCTCAGTGATTAGATTGTTAGAACACCTGCATCAACAATTGCTATTTTCCAGGTACTGAATTAAAAATATTTACTGTCAACTGCTATCTGAGGCTGCACACCTATGACTTTAGTTGTTCTTTACTTGCTGGGTCTGAGTAAAGGAATATGGGTGTCTGAGTTTGACTTCCCTTAAAGTGGATATGGAGACAGGGATCTGGAGATCCTGATACATCACAGGAGAAATCAGAAGGAGTGCTGGGGAGTGGGGTGAGTGTCAGCGGTTAAGCTCATGAAAGGAGCAGGTAGAAAGACAAATTGGACTTACTCCTATTCATTCTGCTCCCAGATCAATAGACTTGACCTTTTAATGTATTATTTGTACCCACTTACCTTTGACCATTAGAATCAAAAAACAAGAGAACTTGGAGTCTTGCATTGTGGCCTTTATTTACTTTTCTCACACACTATTGAGTTGTAATTAAGACTAGAAACACAAGCATCATGATATTTTCATGATACTTGCATGTAGGTATGTTTTGATGGTGTTGTTCTTGTTTCTTTGTATATTTGTTTTCTTTTCCTCCAAGGCAATAGTTGGCAAACATTTCCTTGCAAATAAAAAGAGAGCAAATAGTAAATTTTGTAGGCTTTGCAGGTAATAAAGGCCTCTGTTGCATATTCTTAAAAAATACCTTTAAATATGTAAAAATCATTTTTATTTTATGAGCTATACAAACACAGGCCATGGGTTGATTGCTATAAGGAAAGAGATGTTTAATTAAGTGAACTTTTTAAAAAGTGTAAATGTCTCAACTCCTGTCCTAAGGTGGTCTCAAAGAGGGCCTAGGAAGGAGCCAGAACTTTCATCCCTGCTGGATAGAACAAGCCCCAGCCCCGTGGTGTTAGTAGAGATCACATGGGTAGTGTATTAGGCCATTCTCACATAGCTATAAATAACTATCTGAGACTGGGAAGTTTATAAAGACAATAGGTTTAATTGACTGACAGTTCCACAGGCTGCACAGGAAGCATGGCTGGGAAACCTCAGGAAACTTACAAACATGACAGAAGGCAAAAGGGTTGAGCAGGAAAGAGAGAACATGCTATACACTTTAAACCCATTTATGCCTGAGGTTGCAAGTTTTTGAGTTTAAAAAATCACTTTGGCAATGATCTTTAACAGTAGGATATAAATAACTCCAACATGCTTAGCATTCTAAGAATATTAGGCATAAATGTGTTTAAACAAGCAGAACTCGTGAGAATTCCATCACAAGATAGCCTTAGGGGGTGGTGCTAAACCATTGGAAACAGCCCCCATGAGCCAGTCACCTCCCACCAGGCCCCAGCTCCAGCACTCAGGATAACAGTTCAACATGAGATTTGGGTGGGGACACAGAGGCAAACCATATTAGGTAGTGCGGACTTTCACCTTTACCTGTTGCCATAAGAAGCCCCTCCACTTTCCAAGGTACAGTGTTAGAGGAGGACAAGTGGAGTCAGGATTTTCACCACTGCAGAGAGGTATTGAGACCACTTTCCCCTTCAGCTGTTGGTGGATATGGAGAGAAGTAACAAGAAGTACTCCTACCAAAGGGTAGCATTGGTGAAGGCCTGTGGGAAAGTCAGAACTCACACCCCCAACCAGCAACAAAAAGGTTGACACATGGCTGTTAACAGAATCTAGTAGGGAATCTGGACTACTATCTCACCTGACTCTGAGGCAGTGCCCGCATTCCATCCAGGGCAGTGTCTGACAAAGCCAATGAAGCAGGGTTAAGTGAGACGCAGAATGCCATAACATAACACTCCAATGTCCAGATCCCCATCAAAAACCACTTGTCATACTACAAACCAAAAATATCTCAGTTTGAATAACAAAATACTCAACAGATGCCAACGCCAAGATGATACAGACGATGATCAGACAATGATTTTAAGTCAGCCATCATATAAATGCTTCAACAAGCAATTACAAACAAGCTTGAAACAAATTAGAAAATAATAATCAGATGAAGATATAGAAAGGCCGGGCGCGGTGGCTCATGCCTGTAATCCCAGCACTTTGGGAGGCCGAGGTGGGTGGATCACGAGGTCAAGAGATCGAGACCATGGTGAAACCCCGTCTCTACTAAAAATACAAAAATTAGCTGAGCATGGTGGCACGTGCCTGTAGTCCCAGCTACTCGGGAGGCTGAGGCAGGAGAATTGCTTGAACCCAGGAGGCGGAGGTTGCAGTGAGCCGAGATCACGCCATTGCACTCCAGCCTGGGTAACAAGAGCGAAACTCCGTCTCAAAAAAAAAAAAAAAAAGAAAGTTTCAGTAAAGAAATGGAGTAAAAAAACAAGAAAATGGAAATTTCATAACTGAAATTTACTATAATCAAAAAAATTTTAATATGCCTCAGTAGATAAACTCAACAGCAGAATGAAAAGGACAAAAAAAAAAGTATCACAAAATCTAAAGAGAGAACTATAGAAATTACCATATTTGAACAAGAAAAATAAAATAGAATGGAAAAAGAAATGAGCAGAGCTTTCAGGACCTACTGAACTATAACGAAATATCTAATATTTGTGTCATCAGAGTCCCCAAAGTGAATGGGTTAGGGCAAGTGTTCAAAGAAATCGTTTTTCAAGTTGCTGCAAACCATATATTGAAAAAGTCAAGAGGCTGAGCAAACTCCATACAAGATAAACACAAAGAAACACTTACCAAGACGTGTCATAGGCAAGCTTTTGAGTACCTGATATAGGAAATTCTTAAAAGTAGTAAGAAAGGGCCATGCACAGTGGCTCATGCCTGTAATCTCAGCACTTTGGGAGACTGAGGTGGGTGGATTGCCTGAGCTCAGGAGTTCAAGACCACCCTGGGGTAACATGGTGAAACCCTGTCGCTACTAAAATACAGAAAATTAGCCAGGCATGGTGGCCCACACCAGTAGTTCCAGCTACTTGGGAGGCTGAGGCAGGATAATCCTTTGAGCCCAGGAGATGGAGGTTACAGTGAGCCAAAATCATGCTACTGCACTCCAGCTTGGGCTACAGAAAGAGACTCCATTTAACAACAACAACAAAAGTAGTAAAAAGAAATGACACCTTACCTATAAAGGGAACAATTCAAATGACAGCATGTTTCTTATTAGAAAACACAGAGGCCAGAAACAACTGCCACAGTGAGATTCCAATACTGAAAGGAAAGAACGCTAAATCCAGAATTCATGCCAAGTGAAAATATCATTTCACTTGGAATGAAAGGGAAATCAAGATATTCTGAGATTAAGTAAAATTAACAGAATTCGTCTTCAGTATACCTATCTTTCAAGAACTGCCAAAGTTCTTCAAAGTAAATGATTAAAAGAAAGTTTGAAACACTGGGAGTGAGGAAAGAATAATAGAAAGAATAAAGATAATGGTAAATACAATAAACTTTTCTTCTCATATTGAGTTTCCTTAAAGGAAAAAGTTAGATATTGCTTCAAATTATAACTAAAACTAAAATAGTGACATTACAAAACACTTGTGAAGATGTGTATTACTCCATTTTTCTACTGTTATAAGAAATACCTGAGACTGGGTAATACATAAAGCAAATGAAGTTTAATGTACTCACAGTTCCAAATGGCTGGAGAGGTCTCACAATCATGGCAGAAGTGAAGGAGGAGCAAAGTCTTGTTTTACATGGCAGCAGGCAAGAGAGCATGTGCAGGAGAACTGCTGTTTATAAAACCATCAGATCTCGTGAGACTTATTTACTACCATGAGAACAGCATGGGGAAAACCCCACCCACATGATTCAATTACTTCCCACTGGGTCCCTCCCATGACATGTGGGAATTATAGGAGCCTCAGTGCAAGATGGGATTTGGGTAAGGACACAGCCAAATCATATCAGGATGCAAAGAAAATTGATTACTTGCATATTGCTGTTGGGAGTGTAACATCGTGAAGAACTTCAGAAAATGAAAAATAATGGCATAAAGACCAAAAGGGAAAAAATGGAAGTAAGTATATATTGTTATAAGGTTCTTCTATAATATGTGAAATAGTATGCTATCACTTAAAGGCAGAGGGTGATAAATTAAAGATATATATCATAAACTCTAAACTTATTATCAAAACATAACAATAAATTATATAGTTAATATAGTTAATATATATTAGCAAGTCAATGAAATCAAATCAAAAAAAGAAATCAGAAACATTCAATTAATTCTAAAGTAGGTAGATCGAGACAAAGATATTAACAAAGAACAAAATGGAGAAAGAAAAAACAAACAGCAAGATCTTATAAAATAATCACATTACATTTAAATGTTCCAAATGCCAATTACAAGGCAGAAGTTGTAGTTTAGATCAAAAGCTAAGACGTGCTTCCTACAGGAAAGCCATTTTAGGTGATAAATAGGTTAAAAGTAAAAGGAAAAAAAACCCACATGTCATCCTAATCCATAAAAGGTAGACAACTGTGTTAACATCAGTGAAGTAGATTCCAGAGTAATAAATGCTACCAGCTCCAAACATGATCATAGTATAACAATAAAATGATAAATTTATAAATAGGACATAATCATCCTAAATTGTTATGTTGCTAATATGAGAGCTTCAAAACATGAGACAAAAACTGAGAGACTATACAAAAATAGACAGATTCACAGGTATACTCAGATACTTTTAACATGTCTCTCTAAACAATTGGTTGGATAAGTATACAAAAATAATATGTAGCAAGTTTATTTTTGAGCCCCAAACTATATGTAACTCAAGTGGCCATCAACAGGTAGCATGTTAATACAATGGAATACTAGTCAACAATAAGAATGACTATTGATATGTGAGGCATATATCAACGCAATTATGCTGCACTATCTATATTGAAAGAAAGTAGGTCAGTGACTCCCCAGCAGTGGGAGTGTAGGGAAGAAAAGGAAGGATTAGGAAAGGGGATGAGGAAACTCGAGATGGGGTTTTGATGGTGGCTTCACAAGGGTACACACATGCCAACACTTAGCACATTACACACTTTACATATGTGCAATTTACTGTCTATTATATTTCAACAAATCTACTAAGTATTTTTCGTAGAAAGGTGAATTCTGTGATCCATTATTAGAGAAGGAAATGTTTATTTTCCCACCTCTTTTTTGTAGGTGAGAGATAGGACCACTAGTTGTTTACTCGTTTTAATCAGTAAACATATCCTGCAAAGTCAATCTGTCTTTCTGCCACAGCAGTTCTGCACCTCCTGAGTTGTTTCCGTCACCCTCCAGTCATTCTCAACCATCACCGAGATTTGTGACATTTAGAAGATTGCCACCCAGTGCCTTCCTTCCCTAATCTGCTGGATGAAGTTAATAACCTACGTTGCCAACGTTTGTTTTGGGGATTAGTGGGTTAGGTGATGGTTAATATTAACTATGGAAAGTGTTTGAACAATCTGTTATGGATAGTTGTCAAAAACATATTTTGAGGGGTTTTTCTAATATTGCCATTCAAACAGAAAAAAATCTGCTTCTCTGTAAATAAAACCTTATTAAGCAATTCATCTGTATATTATCAGCATAGGAACAACAAGAGTTGTCTATAAATTGTTACTTTACCTCCTAATTTTCTGTTGTATCCACCACCAACTTGAGGTCAGTTAGGTTTATCTCAGCACTCCTCTGATTTTGCTTTCAAAATAATAGTGACTTCCATTTGCCATACTCCATGGTTCTTCCTTCATCCTCATCTTATCAGACGTGTCAGAACCCTTTGAGGCTGTCGATCACTTCCTCCTCAAAACATTCTCAGTGTTTCTCTTTACTCACTGACTTTATTCTCCACTTTGTTACAAGTGTCTACCGTTTCTCATCTCCAAATGTTGAAATCTCCCCACACAGTCCTCAGGTCCAGTCTGCTCTCCATGTTCACTCACTCGGTGTCCTCACGCAATACCATGGTCATCCATAGCTAATGACTTCTGTATTTACATCTTCAGGCCTGACATTCCTAAGATGTTTCCACTCATATCCGAAATTGCTTAGTCAAAATTTCACCGCAGGTGTTTATTAAACACCTAAAAGCACGCAAGTCAAGAAGACACTCTTAATACCCATCTCACCTTCAGCATTTCCTTTATCAAGACAAAACGCAGGAGCGATCACAGAGGCACCGCTAGTGTTGCCTCAGTCTTGCCTCTGGTTATTTATGCAAGTAATGAAGGTCATAAACGGTATAAATGATTTTTTAAAATTTTACTCCAGGAGGAGGGGTGAGTAAATAATTCCAGTGAGGTGCTCATGGATAGCTTAAAGCAGATGAGCTTTCAACTCAACTTTGAAGAAGAAGAAGCAATCAATAGCAGTAATATTCATAGATTTTTTAAAAATGTTTTTAAATAGATAAATTAGAGAGCAATGATATATTAGTAGAACACTGTGTTCAGAGAGACAGGAGAAGGGTGTAAAAGTGGTAAAAGGCATTACATGAAGGTGGGTCAGATTCTAAATAACTTTGAATACCCCACTAAGGAGATTCCACCAATTGAACATTGTGTAGCACAGCAGTAAAAGTTAGGGGGAAAAAATCTAGAACCATGTGGAAAAAAGATTGGTTGAGAAGTAAACTGAGGTCAAATAAGACTAGTTATTCCACCACTTTGGTAGTCCAAATGCAAGGTGGAAACAAAAACTAGGACAGTGGCATTGGACAGGAGACGCAGAATGATTTAGAAATTATTGAGAAGAATCTAGTGCTAACCTTGCATTCAGGACATTAGCTTCTTACAGCTGATGTGGATGAAGTCACTAAATTGAATTTTCACATCTGAAAGGGAGTAATAAATGAGCTAGATCAACTAGTTAATTTAAGACATCACTGTGTCACTAGTGGCATAACGTTCAAATGGTTTGGTATTGAAAATATTTTTTAAATGCCATTCTCACCACATGCTGTATTTAGGATTGGAGATTTTAAAGATAAATAAAATGATAATTGTCATTAAGAAATGTGTAGATTCCAGAAAACTCAAGAAATCATTCTTCTTCTCAGTTTGTTTATCCATTCATCTATTGGTGGATGTATTGGTTGCTGACAATTTGAGGAAATTATGAATAAATTGAACAAATAACTATCAGTGAAACTGTTACAAACGTTCAAGCATAAAAGTTTATATTGGCACAGTTTTAAAATCAATTGGGTAAATAACTAGAAATTCAAATACTGGATCATAAGGTGAGACTATGTTTCATAAGAAACTATCAAAATGTCTTCTAATGGTTGGACCAATTTACAGTCTCACTGGCAATAAATGAGGCTTTCTAATGATTTGCAGAGTTGCCAGTAGCGGTTATCATCAATCAGACTTTTGCATTTGAACCATTCCAATAAAAATTTAGTGATATCTCATTGTTGATTTAATTTGCATTTCTCTAATGATGAGTGATGCTGAGTGTCTTCTCATATGCCTATTTGCTGTCATCTTTATAGTTTTTTGGTGAGATATCTTCTCAAACCTTTTTACCTGTTTACTAATTAGGGTATTTGTTTTGTTATTGTTGAGTTTTGCATATTCTGGAGATCATCTTTTTAAATCAGATATATGATTTATAAAGATTACTTCAAACTGACTTCTTATCACTTATATGATTTTAACCTGATAAATAATCTAATGTTTACAAAATAGGCACTTGATAATTTTCTTGTCTTTTGACCAGATAAACTGGTAATTTCATGTTTATTTTCAATAGCTTTGGTTTCAACATAAGGGTTTAAGTGGTTTTAAAATGATCTTATATTACTTCTCTTTATCTCAAGATGAAATTTAAAACTTTAATCTTAGTTCTTCCCTGATGTATTTAAATTGTTTCTAAGATAAACACAAGAGCAGATATTCTTTTAGTTATAGTTTCAAGCACTCTTAATATTTTATATTGAGATTGGTTGTGCATGTTTTTCTAAAAAGTCTCTGCCAAAAATATGAATATAATGAAATAAAGGTATATTATGCATCTACAAGGATTATAAAGGTATCCATCAAAAGTTTTTAAATCATAATTTTCAGAAGTGTTGAAGTAATAATTTCATTTATTTTATTTAATTTCCAGATCTGTTATAATATTTCTTTAATAATCGAAAGTAAATGTTTTATGGTGTCTATTTTTTAATAAAATTTTACTTTTAACTGGTATAAATGATTGTATCTATGACTTTTAAATTTTTTCATTTGAAAACTATAAAATAATATGAACTCATATGCTATCTTCCAAAGCATATGAAACAAATAAGCATTCCTTTATGCAAAGCTACAAAAAAATTACATGTGAGATAAAATCACTTCTGCCATTCATAACGTGCGAACGAAACTAATAAATGTGAAAGGGCATGGTGGCTAACACCTGTAATCCCAGTCCTTTCAGCAGCTGAGGCAGGATGATCACTTGAGACTAGGAGTTCAAGACCAGCCTGGGCAATATAGTGAGACCCTGTTTCTACAGAAACAAATAATATGTATACAAAAACTTAAAAAATTAGCCAGACATGATCATGCATGCCTTTGTACCAGCTACTTAAGAAGCTGAGAGGATTGCTTGAGCCCAGGAGGTGGAGGCTGTAGTGAGCTTTTATTGTACCACTGCACTCCAGCCAGGGTGACTAAGTGAGACCCTGAATCAAGAAAAAAGAAAAGAAAATAAAAGATCATATTAAAAAAAAGAAAGAAAAAAGAAATCTACAAATGTTACTATAACAAAATTGTTAGAGAGAAATGTGTTCTCTTTGTTCCTTTCATCCAGTAAATCAGGATGTTCTCTTTGTTCATTTCATCCACTAAATCTATGCACATTGGGTGGCGGCAGCATTCCTGCTTCTCATGGAGTCACAGACAACATTAATTTTCTCCTGCTACTTTGGAAAAGAAGAGCTGTAGCGCAGATTTGCTGTTCCTCCTAGGAGCATCCCCAGCATTGCCGTCACATTCAACATCTAGCGGTGGCTCCCTCTCCAAATGCTTTCCTGAGCCAAGTGCACTGCCCTTTGGCATGTGTTGAACACATGGTTCAGGGTTCTTGGAAGGTTAGGTTAGATGCAGTTCAGATAGCACATTATAAGGAAAATCAAAGAATTACTTACAAATGCCTCCATCTTTAATTTAGAGCTAGCTGTTACTTGGCAATTAACTGAAATGCAAATAACCATGTATACATTGCTTTTCTCCCTAAAACAGTTATGTCAATATCATCTACCTCTGTAACTACATAATTTCCTATGGTCTACATACCTTTTCAGATGATTAGTGAAGACTGTGACTCTGAATGCCTCAGGTCAGCACCTGAACTCTCCAGATAATACCTTTTCTCCTGATGTCCTAATGAATGTATTATCACTTTCTTTGTTCCCAAGCCCCATTTAACAGCTTACAATATTCTCAATACAGTGCTCCAGTGATATGATAACTATATCTAACTTTCACATAATATACCAGATCCAATTTGTGATCTTAAATTTTTCTAACCACAAGAAATCATAGATATACCTTTTTTTTAGGTGGAGTCTCACTCTGTCACCCAGGCTGGAGTGCAGTGGCACAGTCTCAGCTCACTGCAGGCTCCACCAATCAGGGTCAAGCAATTCTGCTGCCTCAGCCTCCCGAATAGCTGGGATGACAGGCGTGTGTCATCACGCCCAGCTAATTTTTGTATTTTTAGTAGAGGCTGGGTTTCACCATGTTGCCTAGGCTGGTTTTGAACTCCTGGCCTCAAGCTATCCACCTGCCTTACCTTCCAAAGTGCTGGAATTACAGGCGTGAGCAACCACATCCGGCAAGAAATCATAGATATAACTCTTGACTTCAAGAAACTTGCTATTAATTTGTACAAATGAAAAGAACATTGATGGTAATACCAGAAAATTAATCAATAATCCATCAGTGTGGTAAAATATAATTTAAAAATAATGAGACAATTCTGCTTACACTCACGTTGTTTATCTTTTACAAAGATGTGTAACCAATAAAAGTATGATGAATTCTGCTGCCTCTGCAGAATACAACCAGGATGTTAAGAGAAGACAGTGAATCAGAAAATGAAATACAAGGCGGGTCAGTGTTGTGGTCCTTCACTGATAAGCTGTATGACTGTTAAGAAATCCTTAGTAACTTTTTGAAAATTTAGATTTTAAAATTAGAAACTGTAATACCAGATAGAGGGATTATGAGAAAATAAATAAGAATGATGAATGGATACTAAGTACCTCTGTAATGGCATTATATTCATAAAGGTTCCTATTGCCTAGGGAATAAGAGTCAGTTAAACTTTCTATTCTTGCTTCACCTATGTCTTATTAAGTGACATAAAATATATGATTGTTCTCTCCCTATGATACAGTTTCTCAGAATAGAAGAACAAAATTAAGGGACTTGACCTTCCTTATAATGATATTGTAGAGACTTATGAGTTAAGTTTAATAAAACACTTGCAAGAATATAGTGACTTTCTCATTAATTATAAACACACACATTGTAGAAGACCCTGCTCAATGAAATCATTCTTTTAAGTTCCACGTTGGCTCCTATGAGAGCAGCTGTCTGAGCACGTACTTACTAGCCCACTGTATAAAATTGCACCACATACACAAAAGAAATAGTTGGGCCATTGTAGTTTTGTAATTATATTAATGAGGTAATTTTGGAGAAAGGTGACTGTTGTTAGTGTGTTAGTTCCTGCAGTTACCTGTGTGGCTTTGGGTACCTTTTCCCACATGTCTGGTGGATGTTTTCCTGTACTGCTTGGATTCTTTCTTCAAGTCCCGGTACTTGCTTCCCCATCTGCTGGAAAGTTAAGTGCTGGGGGCTCGCAGCTAAGTCTTTCCAAAAATCTGTAACACACCATTGCAAATATTTTCTCTCAGCATACCAGTAGCCTACATTTTATTAATGGTGTATTTATTTGTACAGATTAGCCGGGTGTGGTGGCTCACGTCTGTAATCCCAGCACTTCGGGAGGCCGAGGCGGGTGGATCACGAGGTCAAGAGATCGAGACCATCCTGGTCAACATGGTGAAACCCCGTCTCTACTAAAAATACAAAAATTAGCTGGGCATGGTGGCACGTGCCTATAGTCCCAGCTACTCGGGAGGCTGAGGCAGAAGAATTGCTGGAACCCAGGAGGCGGAGGTTGCGGTGAGCCGAGATCATGCCATTGCACTCCAGCCTGGGTAACAAGAGCGAAACTCCGTCTCAAAAAAACAAACAAAAAAAATTGTACAGATTATTCTTAGCTTTCTTGTAGTGAAATCGATTAATCTTGTATTAAAGACCTTGTCTTTAGGTATGTCATTTGATTAAAAAATGTTCATTCTCTATTTTTCCAATGCTTTTACCACTGTATTTTTTTAGTATTTAAATATAACAAAAATATTAACTTGAGTGATAACAATTTATGTTTTTAGATGATATCTGGTTTTCCCAAAATCATTTCTTAAATAATTTTTCTCACGTATTTGAAATCTCATCATAATGTTAATTTGTTTGCTTTTATTTGTTTCACTGTTTTTTTCATCCTGTTATAATACCAAGGTGTTTGCTTTAAGTACCTTAATCTTTATAATGTTACTTGATTTCTGGTGAGGGAAGTCAATCTATTTAACCATACCTCGGTTAAGATATAAACTACTTCCAGCGACCCAGAACTCTCCCCTGCCCCATTTTAGTGAACACCTCCAGGTCAGAGTTGACCTCTATTTTTACCTCTATGACTGTCAACTTCTTTTGCTGGCTCTTAAATATAGAATAAATGGAACTGTCAATGAACTTAATTGTCTAAATCCTTTGGTTTAACATAGTGTTATTAAAATCAACCTTATTGATGCATTTATCAGTAGAATGTGTAGTATTATAGTAACCAAATATATCACAATTTATTTTATAATTTTTTTAGATGTTTGGAACTTTTTCAATTTCTTCATATTATGAAGCAAGCGACTTGGGGTATTATTGTAGAGACCTTTTGGGAGGTACTTATTCCATTTCTGTGTATGTATGGGAATGGGATTGGTGGAACATGGAATAGACATATTTTTCTTTAATAGATACTGTCAAACAGGTTTCCAACATGCTGTACCAGTTTGTCATCCCACTAACAACACAGAGTTCCAGTTCCTCCTTGCCATCCACAGATATTCTCAATTTGCTCTGGGCATGTTTGTTTTAGTCATAATGTACTTGTAGCAGTATTTCATCAAGGTTTCAACTCAGTTTTCCCGGTTATTAATGATGCTGAACACCTATTCAAATGCCTATTGAAAAATTTTATGTTCTCTTTAGATGCCTATTTAAGTCTTGTAATGATCACATGGGTCAGATACTTTAAAAAAAAGAACTCATGTAATTCCATAGAACGTACTCACAGTAAACTTTTATTATAATAAAGGCAAATGATACAAAACAGCAGAAAAAAAAAACCAACAAAACAAATGAACAAATGAAAAAACATGCTGGCAAATATTGGAAACCTAGTAGGTTTCCATGCTCAGCTCCCCAGAAATTTCTCTTATGTTATTTAGTATTTGTTTTATCTCTGCATATGGGCCATTATTTGTATTATTTATGTATTATGTTATACATAAATTGTGAAGTATAGTGTGAGTTCTTCAAATTTGTTATTATTCATATTTTTAAAAAAATTTTATGTGTTATTCTAGATCATTTGCATTTTCATACAAATTTTAGAAACAGTTTGTGAATTCCGAAATTATGATGGAGCTCTAGTTTGAATCTCATTGAATGTGTAAATACATTTTGGGGAGAATTGACATCCTAACAAGACTGAATATTCCAATCCATCAAGAAGATGATAGCTTCTTTAATTTCTCCCAGTGATGTTTTGTAGTTTTCAATATATAAATCTTACATATCATTGCTAGGTTGAATCATAGATATCTAAAATTTTAATGCTATAATAAATAGTATTTTTTTAAATTCCTATTATTTTTGCTAGTTAGAATTACCTTTTGTATACTGACTGTGAATCCAGTACCCTGCTGAATTGACTCATTTAGTGAATTTACAGGTGCTTGCTAAGTATAACCAGTTTTCTCAAGATTCATTTGTATTTTCCATGTGAACAACTGTATCAACTACAAATAAAGATTTATTTACTGATTTCTCACCTGTCTTTATACTGCTTAATTATTTTGCATGTCCTATTGCTTTGGTTAGGACCTCCAGTACAATGTTTAATATAAGCCATGGTGGTCATCTTTGTCGTCTTACCACAATTTCACATTTATGATAACTGTAGCTTTTGTAGATACCTTCTATCAAATAAGAAAGTCTCTTTCCATCTCTATTTTCCTATGGGAGTTTATTAATAATGTGTGTTGAATTTAGCAAATGCATTTCAGAACCTGTTGAGTGTTTTTCTTTATACTCTGTCATGTGATATATTGCACTGATTTTTTTTTTTTTTTTTTTTTTTTAGGCAGTCTCACTCTGTCATGCAGACTAGAGTGCAGTGGTGAGATCTCAGCTCACTATAGCCTCTGCCTCCTAGGTTCAAGTGATTCTTCTGCCTCAGCCTCCTAAGTAGCTGGGATTACAGGCATGCACCACCATGCCCAGCTAATTTTTGTATTTTTAGTAGAGATGAGATTTTACCATGTTAGCCAGGCTGGTCTCAAACTTCTGATCTCAGGCAATCTGCCCACCTTGGCCTCCAAAAGTACTGGGATTACAGGTGTGAGCCACCGTGCCCAGCCTGATTGATTTTTCAATGTTAAACTCAGTTATACTACCAAGAAAAACACCAGTTGGTGTATTACTTTTCTGCTATTTCTCTGAATCTACTTTGCTAATATTTTGTGTTTTTGAGTTAATTCTCATGAGAGATATTGGTTGTTAATTTTTTTTCTCCTCCCTCCCTCCCTTCCTTCCTTTTTTCTTTCCTTCCTTTTATAACTACTTTTCATATATCGGTATCTGAATTATGCTGGCTTCATAAAACAAGTAGAGAAGTGTTCCTTCCTGCATGAATTTCTCTAAGAATTTGTGTGAGTTTGAAAGTTGCTTCTCAAATATTTTGATAGAAATCAGGCAATCTTGGTTTGGAGATTTTGTTGTGGAAGGAGTTTTAATTATGAATGAAAATTTTTTAACAAACATACTTTTCCAGATCCTCTGTTTTTGCTTTTATTAGCCTATTTGTGTTTTTCACTCAAAAACTTCTTCAAAATTGTCCCAGATTATTAATATGCATGTAATATTAATATGCACATGTTTTTGTCCAGTTTTCTATTTCTTATATTAGTACTGTGTATTCACCCTCTTTTGTTCTTTATTCTTCTCGCTACAAATTAGCCTTTGTTTTGACTGCATCATTAATGCTTTCCTATGTTTTATTTGTGTTTAAAATTAGTACAACGTATTTCTTACTTTGTCTTCTCGTTTTTCATTGATTATTTGGAAAGTGTTACATAATTTCTAAATATGAAGTATTTTTAGGACATCTTTTTGTGATCCACTTTTTTGTTTATTTCACCTGTAATCAGAAAACAGGGTTTGCATGTTTCTGTTCTTTTCAGCTGGTTGAGATTTGTTGTGTAGCACAGCATATAGTCTCTTACAGTAAATGTTCCATTTGCAATCAAAAGTAATGCATCTCGGAGATTTAGGGTGTGATATTATTTTTATGTCAAATAGGTTAACTCAATCATGTTTCAATTTTCTGTATGTTTACTGCTCTTTCTACTTCATTTAACAATTATTGAGGGAAATGTGTTAAAATTTACAACAATGTCTGTGTGTCTATTTCTTATATTTGGTCTGACAATTTTAGCTTTAAAATTTAAAGATATGATTTTAAGATATTACGATTTTAGTATTATAATATTTTTCTTTTGAATTATCTCATTCATCATTATAACTTATCTGCCTTTAAAAGTAATTCTGCTTGTTTTAAAGTCTCTTGTGCCCAATTCCTAATAAAGTCACAAAAACATATTTTAAATATTATTTATGTTCTGTGTCTTTTCCATGAATTTATTTCAGTTGTGTCCTCTGTATTGTGTTTCTTATAAACAACCAACAATTGTGTCCTTTTTTGGCCTTTAACCTTGACAATCTTTGTCTTTTATTTGGAAAAATTAATTTATATACATTTATTGTAATTATTGGCATAGCTTGGTTTTAACTGTATCATATCTTCATTGATTTAAAAAAATTACCTTCTCTCTCTTTTTGGTTCCCCTCTTTTCTGATTTCCTTTGGGATAATGCAAGTTTTTATTAAATTGTTTTATTTTATCTCATTTTGGTTACTGTTTATATTACGGTTTCATGAGAATTTCACATACACATTTGATTCATTAGACTTTTCCTTAAATTGATACTTCTGCCTTTTCCTAAATAAATCAAGAAAGCCACCTCCATTTATTATCCCTCCTTTTTATTCTTATCATAAATATTTTGTTACTATTTATGCAATCAAACCCATAAAACATAGTTATTAGTGTCACTTTATTTAGTCAAACTTATTTGAGGATTATCCACACATTCGACCTTGCAAGTGATCTTCATTCTTTCATGCATACAGTAGACAAAATTTAATCAAGGAAGTAGAACATATATAAGTTATTCAGTAAAGGATTTCATAAAGCAATTAGACCTTGCTGAAATTGTTGGAAAACCTGGTAAAGAGGAAATTTAAACAGAGAATTTTGGGTGAAAGAGGAGTTGCCAATAAAGCAATCAAAGAAGCCAGGGATGTCTAACTGCTGAAGAGGGACTTCAAATAAATTACTAGTGGAGGGTCTTTGGGAAGCTGCTGCCTCTGTGATTCAGAGGAGGGTTTCTGGTAATAAGTCTGGGTCACTGCTAATCACTTGGGAGTACTGCAGAGAAGGGAGAGGACGAGCTGGAAATTTAGTTTCAGTCAAGTTTCCCATGGAATCAGGGCAACTTTCCAAGAGGGATTGCCCTTGCATAACTTCTGACCCCCAAGTCAGATGTAGCTTCCTCTTTGATCCAACTGTGACTTGGAATCATACACTAAAAGCAATTCTGGAAAATACAATTTCCAGTTAAATTAAGTCAATAATAGAACAAGCCAGCATAGCCCAATGATGGCATCTGGCTACCTGATTTCACAATTTTTAACTTTCAAATAGTGACAATAGCAAAGTTATGCTCAGTTAGGACAAAATCATCCCTCATACAATCAAAAACATGGCAAAAAAAAAAAAGGGCATGTAAAGTTCTGTGACACAATCATTGGGTAGTTTTCATTCCTTTAGCTGAGTCATTTGATATTGTACAGCATATATACTGAGATATAGGATGATCCACTTTAACAAATATTAGGTTAAGAATAGGTCCATAAAGGAGAGGAAATGAAAGAAAGTTGGTATACACACAAACATATTCATATTAAACAATGAACAAATATTCATAAGTACTATAGTTCTCATTTATATAACTATTCACTTGGTTATAGTTACTATTTGTAAATTCTTTCTTTACCCATACTCCCTTCACTTTTAGAAAGTCCATCAGCTGGTCAGTTCCTTACTTGGAGAAGTAACCAAAGTCTTCATCAATAATGGGTCTGTTCATTAAAAGTTCTGCCTGCATGGGCTACTGTAGTTTAACATTCACATTTGTCAAAGGACCTGCGAGAACTAAGAAGGATTTCCTGAGTTCCAGGCTTCTTCCTACTCCTTCCTATTGTGAAATAGAGATTCAACTTCCTTCTGATATTAAGGAACAATCACTCTAACCCATGTAGTAATTATATTTGCCAGTTGATTTCACTGGCCTGAGGAGCCTATTGACTAGAATCCTTCCAGAGCTTTTAATTTAATGAAACCATTGTATTTTCTGATACAGGTATTTAATCTTTGGGAGCAAAGATTCTAAATCAACAGGGTCCAAACTAATAAAGATGGGAAACAAAAATATTGCTGGTAGGTCTTTAGGGAATGAGAAAAGGAGCCACTCTGAGTTCCACATCGAGAACCTACACCTGTAGATCCCAGTGATGGGAGGACGAGCACCATATTCTCAGTGTTCTCAGTGCTGATTCAGTCTCACGAAGTGTCACCAGCCACTGGTGTCATTCAGAAAGACAAAACACTTGAAGAAAATGATAAATAAGAAAATCTGAATAAAGCATGGATTTAGTTAATAGTGATTATTAGTATTGGTTCATTCATTGTAGCAAATGTACTATATGGAAGATGTTGACAATGGGAGAAATTAGATGGGGGAACTCTCTGTACTCTCTCTCAATTTTTCTATAAATCTGAAACTTATCAAAAATAAATCACATTTTGAAACACATTGAAAATTAAAATAAAAAATATACAAGAGCCCTCCCACCATTCTATTGGTCTAGCTGTGTCAAAATGATAAAGAATGTGGTAGGACCAGTAAATCCATGAACATGTGCTTGTGCTGCACTTTATTTACTATAAAATTACTCACATGTTTAGAATCAATGCAGTGTGGATTACGATGACATTGAATAATGCATTCTATAAACGCACAGAAGGATATTTTGGCAGAAGTGCTTTGGTCAGAAAAGGAGGGCATAGCCATATCTAGAGTAAGTGCCTATTTCACTGTGGAAGGTTACCCAATGTAATCAACCTGGAGAGTAAGTGCCTATCTCACTGTGGAAGGTTACCCAATGAAATCAACCTGGAAGGCACAGCCATATCTAGAGTAAGTGCCTATTTCACTGTGGAAGGTTACCCAATGAAATCAACCTGGAGAGTAAGTGCCTATCTCACTGTGGAAGGTTACCCAATGTAATCAACCTGGAAGGCACAGCCATATCTAGAGTAAGTGCCTGTTTCACTGTGGAAGGTTACCCAATGAAATCAACCTGGAGAGTAAGTGCCTATCTCACTGTGGAAGGTTACCCAATGTAATCAACCTGGAAGGCACAGCCATATCTAGAGTAAGTACCTATTTCACTGTGGAAGGTTACCCAATGAAATAAACATGGAAGGCATAGCCATATCTAGAGTAAGTGGCTATTTCACTGCAGAAAGTTACTCAATGTAGTCAATCTGCCAAGTGGCTGGATTGTCTACTGAGAAAATGGTGCCATTCACGGGCTGTGGGCTTGCTCTTGGTAAGCTAAGAAATCCACAATGGTAACCAGATTGATTTTGAGAGAGGAAATCCATGTTGCTGAGTCCAGGTGTAATGCCTATTCCTGTTGTCAGACACAGTTTGCTCATGAGGCCATTGGCTGAGTTTAGGGGCCTCTGAGGGCAGAAGCTACCTGGCATCTACTTAACAGCTCATCTTGTCCATCTGACTACTAAAACTCTTTGCTACCAAGACTGCTATTTAGTATTTACATAAAACGCAAATATTTTAACTCTCTGTGCCTCTTTGAAAAGGTCGTATCATACCTTTTCTTAAAACCTTTTCACCAGTTTTCCAAATACATTCTCTCAAACTTGCTGATTATTGAGCCAGACAATGGCCTATTGTTTCTGAGTCAGTGAGGCTCCCTATCTCTCTTTCTAGGCAAAAAGAATCACTCGGTGCCCTGCTCAAAGTGCTACCCACTGGATGGGTGATGCAGAGCAGCATTTCCCCCATCACTGTTCTTCGGGATGACGCCTGAGTGACGCTACAGCCGTTCAGATGTCTGCTGCTGGATAGTAACAGAATACTGTGGAGAACAATCTGAAAACCAGGAGCAGTTTTTCATCCTCAGTCAACAGTTCATAGAGAATATCTGATGCAGGTTGTGAGAAGGAAAACAATGCACTAGGAGTGTACGCTCTGGGAATCTGAGTCACTTAGTGATGAAAATTACTTACTTCTGCCCAATCTCAGGCGTAACTTCCCCCAGATGATGAAACCCTTGATGAGTCAAGACACATGCCGTTCATGACAGGCAGGCAACTCAGGCTTCACCGCAACACAGCAGCCCACGGCCAAGCGTTTGGTCTCTAACTGGCCTAGGGATAAATCAGAAGTGGTTAATACTTCTGATTACTTACTTACCAGAAGAGAATAGCACAGTTCCAATCATAAAGAAGTCAAATAATGTACCCTAACAAAACCAGAAAACATACAGACAATTTCGCAAAAATTCAACCATAATTCTTAGGAAGACTACGATTCACCACAGATATGGGTTGAAAAATGAGGAAATACACAATTTGGCGGGGAGTCAACCATTCAAAAACTAAGTTTACAACGTTAGATGAAAAAAAGCACTAGTGCCATATAGAAATGATGCAAAGGATATTTCTTATTCCACTTAACAAACATGGACTGAATTTGTACTATTTGTCAGGCACTGTGAAAATATAATGTTGATGAAAATAGTGGATATCACCACGGCCTTCAGGGAGCTTATACTGTAGTCAGGGTGATGAGAATAATAAAAGACATGCACCTAGACACATACAGATGAAACATTGAGATGACTTAAACACTGAAGCTTAAAGAGCTTGCAGCAGTCAACACTAAAAATTTCATAAAGCTTTTATGTCAAAATATTTATAATAGCACTGTGAAAGCTAATAGCATTATTTAATTGCAAACGATTTAGATTTTCCATTTTTTTCTGTCTACTGTTTGTAAGTCTTTGTAGATTATATTAATTATTCTTCCAGTTACTATGGCTACAGAACAAACTGTCAAAAAATGGTGAGTATAAAACAACCACTTAGACTCACAGAGTCTATGGGTCAGGAATTTGGACAGGGCATAGCATGTCTCTTCTTCAGGGTATCTGGGTCCTCAGCCGGAAGCGTCAAAGCCCAGGGACTGGAAATAAAGATGTATCCTTTCCTGTTCTGGGTGGTTATGCTGGTCGGCAGCTGAGACATTTGCTGGGGCTGTCTCAAAACACTTACATTGAGCTCCCGCATGTAGCTCCCTCTCCCTCACAGCATGTTGGCTAGGTTCCAATGGTGAACACCCATGGGACAGAGAGAGAATGAGAGAGAGGAGTGCTGGGCGGAAGCTCTACTATTCTTATGACTGAGCCTTGGTTGTCATGTTGCATCTGTACCACCATCCTCTGTGCCCAAAGCGGTCATAAACTCACCCAGTTTGAAGTGGAGCAGAAACAGACTCCGTTTCTTGATGAAGAATGGCAAGGTTTTGGAAGGACAAATGGTACTGGAAATACTGCTATATCATTTTTGGAAAACACAACCTTTCACAATTATTAACGTAAATGATTTTATTTGTGTTTTGGAAAAGATCCAATTTGTCAGCCAGGTGCAGTGGCTCAGGCCTGTAATCCCAGCACTTTGAGAAGCCAAGGGAGGCAGATCCTCAGGAGTTTGAGGTCAGGAGTTTGAGACCAGACCGGCTAACATGGTGAAACTCCATCTTTACAAAAAATGCAAAAATTAGCTGGGCGTGGTGGTGTGCGCCTGTAATCCCAGCTACTCTAGAAGCTGAGGCAGGAGAATCGCTTAAACCTGGGAAGGGTTCGCTGCAGTGAGCCAAGATCACGCCACTGTACTCCAGCCTGGGAGAAAGAGTGAGACCCTGTATCAAAAAAAAAAAAAAAAAAAAAAAGAAATCCAATTTGTCAATTGTCAATCATTAAATATTTATTGATAATAATGTGTTAGTTGTCTTTCTAATTTCTGAAAACATGGCAGTAATAAGATAAACATCCTCAGAGCCATTTTTGTAGTATTCACTGAAACAGTATTATTCATCTACTTAGCTCTGTTCTTCATACCCTTTAAAGGCAACTCTCAACCAACACTGATGGTCATTACTAGGCTTGCTGAAGACAAATGACACATTTAAAAATAAAATGTCAAATGACGTAACAGTGAGTCAAAGAAATGCCTTATATGTTTGTAGATACATTTTGTATGCTAGTATGCTGTTTCACCCAGTTGGGTAGTTTAATAGGCAAACTGCTTAAAAAGACCCTATTATCTTCTGATGTGTTGTATTAACAATCTAATTTAGCTGCTTAATTTGGAAGCAGATATATGAGAACTATGGGAGACATCAGGGAACCTTGTCATAGACCTGTATGATTTGTATCATGTATCTTACGTAAGGTCTTTCTTAATGGATCAATCATGTACTGAAATGAGAACAACCTTGGGCCTGTGCCAAGTCAACATTCTCACCGGAATTCAGGAGCTCAGCCATTGTGCCCTGGCTCAGCTCATCAACTCCAACTAACTCAGTCTGTGACTTCTGATCAATGGTCCTTCTCCCTAAATAACTGTATTCCTTCATCTAAAATATTGGCAGGACTTGGGCATTTTTCCAAAACTATGCCTTAATTCACTTTAATTTTTAAAAATTATACAAGCTAAAGCATTTCTGGAAAGAAAACTTGGCAAATCTGATATCTTGGTCTAGAAATCTAATATCTTCCTCTCATTTTCAAGATTATGTAATTCTAATTTTATTTATTATATAAAGAATGCATTGAAATACAGAAGCATACTCTTTTAGCTTTACGTTCGCATTTTAAAAATGTTATTTCTTCACAAAGAAAAGAAATGCAAAGTTTTTCCTTTATCAAGCATGCATTTAACTATATTACTTCTTCTAAAAAATACTTTATTTTGTGCACTTCAATCCCAATACCATTTTTTACAAGTATTAGTTATCAGAATGCAGGAATAACTATCAGAAAAAATCAAGCACATGCTGCAATAACAGAGTTATTAGAAGGTTAGCAATTATTTCCTAAATAAGAGACATAAGCTTTACCCATTTTTCAAGACATCCTATGTCTAAGTTATAACCTTGAACCTGTATATTAAATGAAATTAGAAGCCTCCTAAACCCCACTTTGGAATAAACCTAAGATGTAAGGAGGCTAAATAAAGTTCCCAAACTTACATTAGTAGCTGTTATCCTGTGTGCAAATTAGACCTAAATATTTGCATTTCTGTCACTCTTTGTATTGTTCAATCTCTTACCTCAAAAAGTGGTGACCGTAGACACTGATGAATATTTTCTTCTGTGACTATTCTAGGGAATAATCAGCTTGCTACATTTTTGTTCACAGATGTTGAAAGGGACAATGATAATCTCCACAATTAAGCATAATTTTGGGCAACACAGCATAAAAATGAAACATCAGGATTCAAGATGTTATTCTATTATTTATTGTGTCTGTGTTACATAATTTATCCTTTAGCGATCTCAGACTCTCCTACCCATATAGAAATTTTGAATTAAAAATGTCTGCCTTGTAGAATTTATGTGACTATTAAAGGAAATAATATTGGAAAGCATTTACCCAGGGTCTAGAATCAGGCAGGCATAAAATGAATGTTAGCTGTTTTTATTGTTATCTAGAATGGAGTTGAGAAGTAATTTGATAAATTGTATTTATTTTGAAGGAGTGTTGTAAAGCTGGTCAGAAGCTATATGCATGGTCAGGACAATTTTTGTGTTAATGAATGACCAATTTCTTTGTTATTGTGAAAATTGACAAGCCTAGTCTTTATCATCTGTTCCCTGAAAAGGGTCTAATTTATTTTTTCTGTTGCAAGTGAATTAAGATTGCATTCAAAAATGAATGCCATGATAATTTTTCCTTAACCCCAAGCCAGATGCTCTCAATTCACTGAAAACCGATTTAAAATATTACAAAGAAAAGGAATGTGTCCACATTTGAAAATTTTCAGTAAATGGACTGAAATAACTCAGGTTGAAGGCAGATGATATAATGATAGTCATTTTCTTTCTGCTTTGAGAATTTGTACCAATACTATACTTCTGTCCTTCCTATTTGAGCTGTAACACTATTGACCGCAATTATTCTCTGTGTGGGTGTTTACTGAAAAGACACTTGTGCAACGATTTGCTACACACTGTGCACACTTCAAAAGAGAGCTTTGATTTCCAAAAACATCCATTTGTTGCACTGTTAGTTTCTCATTCCTTCATCTTAAACTCATAATCTGACTGAAACATTTATGTAAAGAATCTTATTTCCAATCTATTCTGATGGTAGGATCCCAGTCCCAGGGCTCCAGGACCAGCGGCACCACAGAGAGATGCATCTCCTGACGTGGCCCTGCACAGGCATCAGTACAGGCTCCAGGTGAATATACTGCCCTCTCGCATTCTGTGTCTACATGTAGTCTGAAATATTTGTGAGGGGTGTATATGCCACATTGCCAAGATAGGTGTGTACAACTAACAGTGACTGCTGATGTAGACATTTCTTCACGCATTTGGAGTGTTTTTCAAGTAAAATACAAAGTGACTGGCCAGGCACGGTGGCTCACACCTATGATCACAGCACTTTGGGAGGCTGGGGTGGGCAGATTGCCTGAGGTCAGATTTCGAGATCAGCCTGGCTAACATGGTAAGACCCCCATCTCTAGTAAAAATACAAAAATTAGCCAGGTATGGTGGTGCATGCCTATAATTGCAGCTACTCAAGAGGCTGAGGCAGGAGAATTGCTTCAACCCAGGAGGCGAAGGTTGCAGTAAGCCAAGATCGAGCCACTACACTCCAGCTTGGGTGACAGAGTGAGACTCTGGCAAAAAAAAAAAAAAAAAAAAAAAAAAAAAAAAAAAAAAAAAAAAAAAAAAAAAAAAAAAAAAAAAAAAAAGAAATAAAAAAAGTGACATCAACAGAAATTGGAAAAGAAGGCTTCTGGTGTTATTCTCCTTCATAAAAGCAAAGACAGCACTGGAATAAACTGTTAAAATCATTTTTTACCACTCTGGAAATTATTCAAAACTTGCAACAATTCTAGGAGTGTTTATTCAAGAAAAATACTAAAGCTCAGTCAGCCAGCCAGCTGTGTGGCACGTAACTTACCTAATTGCTGTGTCCTTCTCTTCAGCTCCACCGTGGCCTAGAAATCAACAGGTCTGCAGTCACGATGAACATCATCTGCCTAGGAGCCACCAGGGCAGCCAGGTGAATTTAGAGCTCCCCTAGAAGTAACAGGTCTGCAGTCATGATGAACATCATCCGCCTAGGAGCCACCAGGGCAGGCAGGTGAATTTAGAGCTCCCCTAGAAGTATCACTTCTAGAGATTTCTCATTATTTGACTTGCCTGAAAATTCCCTAGAAGCCCTCATTTACAGGGTTTGTGTTTGTTTGATGTGACTCGCGCACATTCAGTCAAAGCGTCTTTTCCCTGAGGATGTTTGTTAAGGAAAATTAACAGTGATTATTTAACATAGTAGCCCCTGAAGCAGAAATAACAGTTAAGAAAAACAAGCAACTAACTAAAATTCTTTAAAAAAGAGAATAAGATACACATATATGGAGATTTGAAAATATCAGACATTTCTAGGAATCAGGAAGACAATGTATGTGTGCACTATTGTGTATATGTGAAAATGTCCACAAAAGATCAGAGAAAGTCCTGACCTTTCATGTCTGACCAGTTTTGAGGCTCAGCACAAGCAGGAAGTGATAGGTAAGTCAGAGCTGCAGGGTGCCAGCCCTAGCACTAAACACATGCCCCAACATGCACACAGAACTCCTTGATAAAGCCCAAGAAACGAGTGCATCTAGACACTTAAGGAAATCCCTAATCGATGATTACTAATGTCTAAGATAACTGAACAAAACTTCAGTGCACACACACAACAGAATAGAGAGTTTATTGTTCAATGAGGTCACTAAATAAATAATCAGCAACCAGACAATAGTAAGCACTGCACAGCTTGAGGGGAGGTGGTTTGGTGTCTGGTCTTGCTGCAAAACACTACCTGAAATGCCCAGTTATACACACACAATTGAAACATCTAAATAAATAGGAGAGTGTGAGCTACACACAGGGAAAAAAAGCAAGCAGCAGGTGTGCCATGTGATAGGTCCCAGGTGCCATACTTATCACATAAAACCTTCAGGTAGCTTTTATAATTATGGCCTAAGAACTAAGAAAATCATCTATTAGATGAGGTATGACAATTTCTTAACAAAAGAGAATATCAACACGTTTATAGAAATTGTAAGATAAAGAAAAGAAACTAAACTGAAATTCTGAAGTTGAAAAATAAAGTAAATAATATGGAAAGCTCTCTACAGGGGCTTGACAGTAGATTGAAATTGGCAGAAGAATCAGTCAAAGTGAAGACAGATCAATAGAGACTATGCAATCTTAAGAACACAGAGAAAAAAGAATAAAAAATTGAATGAAACTTGAGAGAACTAGGACAACATTAAGTGCACCCATATAGCTTTACACACTTATACTGAAAAAGAGGAAACATTATAACCAATAATCGAACTTTCCCCCTTAAGAATGAACATAAAGATCATACTAACACACAGCGAGCAGAAGGAAGTCATACAGAGAGGATCTAAATAAATAAAACAGAGAATACAAAAATGATAGAGAAAATAATCAAGAAATGAGTTCTTTAAGAAGATCAACAAACTTGACAAATGTTTAGCTATACTGACCAAGATAATAGGAAAAAAATACTCACATTACTAAAATGGTGAATATTAGCACCAAACTTATTGGAAAAAAAAAACAAAAAAGCCCAGAACATGATTATAGGGAATACTATGAAAAATTATATGTCACCAAAATAGATTGCCTAGATGATACAAACAAATTTCTAGAAATATACAAACTGCCAAAACCAACTTAAGAAGAAAGAGCCAGCAGCCAGGCCACCAGCCTCCGCGAAGGCTCTTGCAGCGCCGTGGCCCTCAGGCACCCAGCAGGCGCCCTCCCTGCCCAGTATGCCCAAGAGGAAGGTCAGTTCCCCGGAAGGGGCCGCAAGGAAGAGCCCACGAGGAGATCGGCGCTGCTGTCAGCTAAATCTGCTCCAGCAAAAGTGGAAGCACAGACGAAAAATGCAGCAGCAAAGGATATATCTTCAGAGAAAGAAGTGCAAACAAAAGGGAAAAGGGGAGCCATGGGGAAACAGGCCGAAATAGCTAACCAAGAAACTGAAGGGTTACCTGCAGAAAACGGGAAAGCAGGTTCAGGTTCATCCATGTCCCTACAAAGGACGCAAACTCATTGTTTTTGATGGCTGCATAATATTCCATGGTGTATATGTGCCACATTTTCCTTGTCCAGTCTATCATCAATGGGCATTTGGGTTGGAAACCATCATTCTCAGCAAACTGACACAGGAACAGAAAATCAAACACCGCATATTCTCACTCATAGGTGGGTGTTGAACAATGCGAACACATGGACACAGGGAGGGGAGCATCTCACACTGGGGTCTGTAGGGGGGAAACAGGGGAGGGACAGTGGGGGGTGGGGAGTTGGGGAGGGATAGCATGGGGAGAAATGCCAGATATAGGTGATGGGGAGGAAGGCAGCAAATCACACTGCCATGCGTGTACCTATGCAACAATCTTGTGTGTTCTTTACATGTACCCCCAAACCTAAAATACAATTAAAAAGAAAAAGAAAAGAAAACGGGAAAGCAACACGGAGGAGAGTCGAGCCTCTGATGAAGCAGGTGAGAAAGAAGCCAAGTCTGATAAATATCATGTACCATGTCTTATCAGTGATTCCTGTCTCCTTTCTTGTATAATCCAGAAAAATATTTTTATCAACTATTTTGTAAATGCAAGTTTTTTAGTAGCTCCAGAAACATTTTTAAGAAGGAGGGAATCCCACCTCATCGCCTATGTTTTAAATATAAATGCTTTTTTTTTTTTAAGAGGTGAAATCATTCACAGGTTGTTTATTTTTTGGTACAACCAGAAAATAGTGTGGGATATTGAATTATGGAAGGCTTTGACTATATACAGTGTCAGCTTAACATTCCATAGATGGGGGCTTAGCTTTTACATCTTGTAATACAAAGCATATTAAATGGCAATATGGAGTCAGTCCTGCATTTAACGTCTTGAACATTTTAAATTGCTTCTATTCTCATGTAGTAGAATTGTTTCCTAAAGAAAACTACGACTTGATCATGGCTGTTTCTGTCAGAATTGTGTGTACTCTGTAACATTTATGGTTGTGGTAGTCCTGCTGTCCTAATAACTTTGTTACTGTGCTGTGAAAGATTAAAAATTGGATTGTGTACTATACGTGCTATACAGTTGTGAATTGGTGGGATGTATGTAACAGCTTATTAACATGTGAAGATATGTAACAGCTTATTAACATGTGAAGATACTGGTACTTGAAGCCTCTGAAGGAAAATTTGCTTCCAATTTTTAAGCTGGAAAGTCCCTGGCATAACTTTTTTGTTGTTGTTGAGATGGAGTCTTGCTCTGTTACCCAGGCTGGAGTGCAGTGGTGAGATCTCGGCTCACTGCAACCTCCACCTCCCAGGTTCAAGTAATTCTCCTGCCTCAGCCTCCTGAGTACCTGGAATTACAGGCGCACACCACCACATCCAGCTAATTTTTTTTTTTTTGTATTTTTAGTAGAGACAGGTTTCACCATGTTGGTCAGGCTGGTCTCAAACTCCTGACCTCGTGATTCACTCGCCTCGGCCTCCCGAAGTGTTCTGATTACACGCATGCACCACCGTGCCCAGGCTGGAATAACTTTTAAAAAGAATTACAATACATCTCTTTTTAGATTGTCAGTACGGATGTTAAGAGTTATGTACAAATTAAAATGTCTGTACTGATCCTCAACCAATAAACTCTATTATGAAAAAAAATCTTAGTTAATCTATAGAAAAATTTTAAAAGGTTATTTTAAAAACTTTCTAAAATAAAAATTCCAGGCTCAGATGGCTCCTCCGGTTCATTTGACCAAATATTTAAAAAGGCATTAACAGCTGGGTGCAGTGGCTCACACCTGTAATCCCAGCACTTTGGGAGACCGAGGCAAACAGATAATGAGGTCAGGAGTTCGAGACCTGCCTGACCAACATGGTGAAACCTCGTCTCTACAAAAAAAAGAAAAAACAATTAGCCAGGCACGGTAGCGCATGCATGTAATCCCAACTACTAGGTGGGCTGAGGCAGGAGAATCACTTGAACCTGGGAGGCAGGGGTTGCAGTGAGCTGAGATGGCGCCACTGCACTCCAGCCTGGGCAACAGAGCGAGACTCTGTCACAAAAAAAAAAAAAAAAAAAAAAAAAAAAAAAAAAAAAAAAAAAAAAAAAAAAAAAAAAAAAAAAAAAAAAAAAAAAAAAAAAAAAAAAAAAAAAAAAAAAAAAAAAAAAAAAAAGGCATTAACATGAACTCTTCCAAAACCTGGAAGATGAAGGAACACTTCCCAACTAATTATACCAGCTGACTGTATCAAGTGACTGATAATAAGACTCTCTAAAGACATCACATGAAAATAAAACCACATACTGATATTCTTAAAAGATACATAAAATCCTGAACAAAATACTAGTAAGCCCAACCCAGGAGCAATTAGAAGGGATTATAAACCATACCAAGCTGATATATCACAACAATGCAACATCTGAAAATCTATTAATACAAGACACCATATCATAGAAAAAATTACCCCATGATCAACTCAACATTCAGAAAAAATGTTGAAATCCAACACACTTTCTTGATAAAAACACTAAACTAACTAGGAATGAGGGTGAATTTCTCACCTTATTAAAAAGGATCAACGAAACATACACAGTTAACATCAATCTTAGTGGCAAAAGATGGAATGCTTCCCCATAGTATTGGGGCTAAGATAATGGAGTCTGCATTTACCACTTCTGTTCAACATTATTCTGGAAGTTCTAGCAATTAGTCAAGAGAAAATAAAATGCAATAAAATTGTGATTTGTAATTTTAAATATTAATTAAAAAAGTAGTCAAAGGATACAGTTTAGAAGGGAAGAAGTAAACTCTATTTGCTGATGATAATGATTAAATACATAGAAAATCTTAAGGAATGCACTAAAAATAATCATCAGAACTGATAAATGAGTTAATTAAAATTTCAGGATACAAAATTAATATGTAAAATCAATTTATTTTCTATATACTAGCAAAAGTATCCTGAGAGTAAAACTATAAACACGTTTATAACAGCATTGAAATAATAAAACATTTAGAAATGTATTTAATAAATACATTTATTCAGTTAATAAATAATTGCAATACATATACTCTGAAAACTACAACATTTTGTTGAAATAAATTAGAGAAAATCTGGATGTACAGAAATAGATCTCTTGTTTCTGGATCAGCAGACTTAATACTGTTTAAATAGCAATAATCAAAAACTGATGTACAGATTCATCCCAGACCCTATAAAAATCCAAGATTTCCTTTTTTTCACCCAGAAATTAAGCCTATTCTAAGTTCATGGGGAGATGTAACCATGATACCCAACATAATCTGGAACAAAGTTGGAAGACTCCTTGATTTCAAAACTTGCTACAGTACGATAGTAATGAAAACAGTGTGCTGCTACACAAGTACAAACATATAATTCAACAAAATATAACTGAGAATCCAGAAACGAAACCTTATATTTATAGAGAATTGATTTTGACAAAGGTGCTGTAACAATTCAATTAGAATGAACAGCCTCTCACCAGTTAGCGCTGGAAATGTTGGCTATCCGCGCACAAATAATGAAGTTGTACTTCTTTCTCACACCAAATACAAAACTTAACTCAGAATGAGTCATCGAGCTAAACGTAAGAATTAAAATTATAAACCTCTCAGAAGCAAACATAGGGCTAAATTTTCATGACCTTGGATTTGACAGTGGAGTTTTAGATAACACCAAAGTGAAAAAAAAAAAAAGTCGTGCTGCATAAAAGAATTACATCCTTCGGAGACACCATCAGAAAAGTGAAAAAAGATAATCTACAGAATAATATAAGATTTACATCTCAAATATGATAGGAGATTTGTATCTAGGATATATAAAGAACTCTTAGCACTCAATAATAAAATGATTATATCTCAATTAAAATGAGCAATGAATTTCAATATCTATTTCTTGAAACAAGATATACAAATGGCCAGTGAGCACATGAAAATATGTTTAAGGTCATTATTAGGGAAGGGCAATTCAAAACCACAGTGAAATGGCTTTTTGTACGAACTAGGGTGGATAAATAAAATATACAGTCAGTAGCAAGTGCTGGTGAATTCAAAGAATAATTGGACCCAGTTACATGATGGTGAAACTGTAAAATGATGCAGCCACTTTAAAAAACAGTTTATTAGTCTCTCAAAATGCTAAAAATAGAGTTATAATATGGCACAGCAATTCTACTCCTGGGTATACACCCAAGACAAGTGAACAAACACATAGATTCACTTAAAACTTGTATATAAATGTTTATGTCAGCAATACTCAAAGTAGCAAAAAAGTATAAACAAGTCAAATGCTCATCAACTTAAGAATAGGTAAATAAATGAGGTATATCCATACAATGGAGTATTATTCAGACATAAAAAGTAATGAAGGTCTGAGGCATGCTACGACATGGACGAACTTCAAAAACTGTATGCTGGGCAAAAGAAGTCAGTCACAACGAGAACATACCCGCTGTCAATCTCTGTGTTCTGGAAACTGTACATAAATAACTCCAGGTTCCAGAACACAGAGACTGAAAGTAGATGACTGTTTGCCTAGGGTTGGATGGAAGATAGAAGATAACTGCAAATGAGCCCCTTTTGGGATAATGAAAATATTGTAAAATTAGATAGCAGTATTGGCTGCCTGACTGTGCAAATCCTAGAAAACCCCAATTTGTACTCTTTGGTGAATTAAATGGTATAAAAATAACATAGAAGGCATTTAAGCCAAATGTACTAATTTAAATTTATTTCTAGTGTATTACTTCAATTTATTATGAGTGAGGGTTTGAGTACAAACCTGTTTAATGACTTGCCAAACCTCCAGAGATTATTTAATTTAAAATTTTGTTTCATATTTTAGGACCTTAGGCCACTTTGTTTCAAAAATCCGCATTTTATATCACTCATTAGAAAGTAAATATTACCTGTTTTCCCATCAGTTAAAGATAGATCTACTGATTAATTATGAAGTTATCACAATCTGAGCTCACCCTTTTTCTAATTGCTGCTCCTTTAAGGATGCTCTCACTATGCTAGCTTCATAGCATGTTTCCCTCTGTCACCAAGGCTGGAGTGGAGTGGCGTGATCGTGACTCCCTGCTGCCTTAAGCTCCTGGGCTTAATCGGTCCTCTCACCTCAGCCTCCAGAGTAGCTAGGACTACAGGCAGGCACCACCACACCTGGATATTTTATTGTTACATTTTTCATAAAGATGGGGGTCTCACTATGTCACCCAAGCTGGTCTCAAACTCCTGGGCTCAAAGGATCCTCCCACCTTGGCTGCATAAATTGCTGGGGTTACAGGTGCAAGCCACCATGCCTGGCATTTTTCCCTTTGTTTTTTTTTGTTTTTTTTTTTTACCTCAAAAGTATCTGTAGTTTTATGATCCCAAAGATAACTGTGAAAGTCATAGTTTTTGTATGTGAGTGTAAAGTTATAGTTATTTTTGTAAGGTAAAAGTAAATTATGGAACATTACATACTGTGAAAATACTTTAGATGTAAGAAAAAAGAAACTGACCAAATACGTGTCAGGCTGTGTCCTCATCTAGAACAGCTCACATTAATCAAATGTTTAAGTGTAAAAATCTCTTCTAAGTGAATGTATAGAATTCCCTATGAATTACCAGTCACTTCTTTTAGGACCTAATTCTTAAAAAACAAACAAACAAAAAACTTCAATTTTAGGTTCAGGGGAGCAAGTGCAGGTTTGTTATATGGGTAAACTCATGTCACTGGGGTTTGTTGTGTAGACTACTTTGTTGTTCAGGTACTAAGCCTAGTACCCAATAGTTGTTTTTTTTCTAATCGTCTTCCTCCTCCTACTCTTCACTCACCAATAGGCCTCAAGTGTCTATTGTTCCCCTCCTTGCATCCAGGTGTTCTCATCACTTGTCTCTCATATATGAGTGAGAATATGTGGTTTTTGTTTTTCTGTTCCTGCATTGGTTTGCTAACAATAATGGCCTCCAGGCATATTCGTGTTCCTGCAAAGGACACAATCTCATTTTTCATGGCTGCATAGTATTCTGTGCTGTATATGTACCATGTTGTCTTTATCCAATATGCCAGTGAAGGGTATTTAGGTGAATTCCGTATATTTGTTTTAGTGAGTAGTACTGCAATGAACACATATTTGCATGTATCTTTTATGGTAGAATGATTTACATTCCCATGCATATATATCCAGTAATGGGATTGCTGGGCTAAATGGTGGTTCTGTTTTCAGCTCTTTGAAGAATCACTACACTGTTTTTCACAATGACTGAACAAATTTACACAACTGATGTCAAAGTGTTCCCTTTCCCCTGCTACCTCGCCAGAATTTGTTATTTTTTGACTTTTTAATAGTAGCTATTTTGAGTGGTGTGAGATGGTATGTCATTGTGGTTTTGATTTGCATTTCTCTAATGACCAGTGATATTGAGCGTTTTTTCATATGCTTGTTCACCATATGTATGTCTTCTATTGAGAAGTGTCTGTTCACGTTCTTTGTACACTTTTGAATGGGGTTGTTAGATATTTCTTGTAAACTTGTTTCTTTTTTTTCTTGTAGATTTTTTTTTCTTATAAATTTGTTTCTTTTCTTCTTGTAGGTAAGTTTCTTATAGATGCTGGATATTAGATTTTTGTCAGATTCATAGTTCATAAATATTTTCTCCCATACTGAAGCTTGTCTGTTTACTCTGTTGATCGTATCTTTTGCTATGCAGAACTTTAGTTTAATTAGGTTCCATTAGTCAAGTTTTGCTTTTGTGGCAAATGTTTTGGCATTTTTGTCATGGAATCTTTGTCTATATCTATGTCTAGGATGGTATCGCCTAGGTTGTCTTCCAGAGATTTTGCAGTTTTGGGTTTTACATTTATGTCTTTAATCCATCCTGAGTTTATTTTTGTATGTGGTGTAAGGAAGAGGTTCGGTTTCAATCTTCTGCATATAACTAGCCAGTTATCCCCTTACTATTTACTGAATAGGGAATCCTTTTTCCTATTGTTTGTTTTTGTCGGCTTTGTTGAAGATCAGATGGTTGTAGGTGTGTGGCCTCATTTCTGGGCTTTCTATTCTGTTTAATTGGTCTGGTCTATGTGTCTGTTTTTGTGCCAGTACCATGCTGTCATGGTTACCGCAGCCCTACATTATAGTTTGAACTTAGGTGACGTGATGCTTCCAGCTTTGGTTTTCCCTTAAAGTCCTTGTCTATTAGGGCTCTTTTTTGGTTCCATATGAATTTCAAAATAGTTTTTTCCAGTTCTATGAAGAATGCCATCGGTAACTTAATAGGGATAGGATTGATTGCTTTGAACAGTATGGTCATTTTAATGACAGTGATTCTTCCTATTCATGGGCATGGAATGTTTTTCCATTTGTTTGTGTCTTCTATGATTTCTTTGAGCACTGTTTTGTAATTCTCATTATAGAGATTTTTCACCTCCCTCATTTTGCTGTATTCCTAGGTGTTTTCTTCTTTTTATGGCCATTGCGAATGGGACTGCACTCCTGATTTAGCTCTTGACTTGGCTGTTGTTTGCATTTAGGAATGCCAGTGATTTTTGTATATCGATCTTTGTATCCTGAAACTGCTGAAGTTGTTTATCATCTGAAGAAGATTTGGGGCTGAATTTACGGGATTTTTTAGGTATAGAATCATGTTGTCTGAAAACCAAAATAGTTTGATTTCCTCTCTTCCTGTTTGGATGCCTTTTATTTCTTTCTTTTTCCTGATTGCTTTGGCCAGGACCTCCAATAGTATTTTGAACAAGAGTGGTGAGACACGGCACCCTTATGCTGATTTTCAAGGGGAATGCTTCCAGCTTTTTCCAGTTCAGTATGTTGCTACCTGTAGGTTTGTCGTAGATGGCCCTTACTAGTTTGAGGTATATTCCTTCAATATCTAGTTTATTAAGAGCTTTTAACATGCAAGAATGTTGAATTTCATCAAAAATCTTTTTTGCATCTATTGAGATAATCATGTGGTTTTTGTCTTTACTTCTGTTTATGTAATGAATCACATATATTGATTTGTATGTGTTGAATTAACCCTGCATCCCAGGAATAGAGCCCATTTGATCATGGTGAATTGCCTCTTTGATATGCTCCTAGAATCATTTTGCAAGTATTTCGTTGAGGATTTTTGCATTAATGTTCATCAAGAACATTGGTCTGATGTTTTCTTTTTGTTGTTGTGGCTCTGCCAGATTTGGTATCAGGACGATGCTGGTCTCATATAATGAGCTAGAGAGGAGTCCCTCCTTCTCAACTTTTTGAAATAATTTCAGTAGGAATGGTATCACATCTTCTTTTTACAATTGGTAGGATTCTACTGTGCATCTGTCTGGCCCCGGCCTTTGTTTGGTTGGCAGGCTATTAATTATTGATTACCGTTTGACGCTCATTATTTTAGGTTTGTAAAGGGAATCAATTTCTTACCGGTTCAGTCTTGAGAGGGTGTATGTAATTTATTCATTTCTTATATATTTTCTAGTTTGTGTGCATAGAAGTGGTCATAGTAGTCTCTGATGGTTATTTGTGTTTCTGTGGGGTGAGTGGTCATATCATCCTTATAGTTTCTTATTGTGTTTATTTGAATATTCTCTCTTTCTTTCTTTATTCTTCTAACTAGTGACCTAAAAATGTAGCTCCTTGATTCATTGATCTTTTGAATGATTTTCCATGTCTTGATCTCCTTCAGTTCAGTTTTTATTTTGGTCACTTCTTATCTTATGCTACATTTGGGGTTCATTTGTTCTTGCTTCTCTAATTCTTTTAGTTGTGATGTTGTTAATTGAAGACTTTCATAGTTTTATGATTTGGGCGTTGAGTACTATTAATTTTTCTCTTAATACTGCCTTAGCTGTGTTCCAGACATACTGATATGTTGTATCTTTGTTCCTATTAGCTTCAAAGAACTTATTGATTTCTGCCTTAATTTCATTATTTACCCAAAAGTCATTCAGGGGAAGATTGTTTAATTTCCATGAAATTGCACGTATTTGAGCAATATTTTTAGTTTTGATTTATATTTTTATTATGCTGTGAAGACCTAATTCTTTATTGTTCTTCCCTCCATCCATTGCTTAAGGCTCAGGATTAGTTCTCATTTTATTCTTTGGCGAATTATTTATTTTCTGTTACTCTGTCACACTTTTAAGAGATGATTGTATCATCACAGGCATTCATTATTTCATATCCATGAATCCACTAGTAATTATTTTAATCACTAATACTTGGGCTGGCTGTGATTGTAGCTTTGGAACTTACTATATTGATTTAGTTGTATGTGTCAGCTTGGCCAAACACAATATCCAGCTATTTAACCAAACACCAATCTAAGTGTTTGTGTGGGGGTACTTTCTAGATGTGGTTAATATCGGCAACTAGATCTGGCCTTGGACCAGAGACACTGTGATCTTTAGTTATGGCTTTCTGTCTCCTGCTCAGGCTCCAAAGTGTGTAGCAGTACCACCAAACTGAGCCTCCTTCTCTTCTGCTTAAAGATTCAGAGAATGTGGTCACATGGGAATAGAATTTAAAAACTCATGATGTTTCCAGTTTATTTGGCTTCTGGGTACCCACTTCATAATGAAACCTTGTGTGAATTCTCTCTGCATTCTGCTAGAGCTGGGGCTGGATCTCATGAAAACATCATGTAAAGAAATGGCTCAGACAGCAGGAGTCCAATGTACTTGAGTTCTCACACTTGACCACAGGGACAAAATTCAGTGACATCTCCAATCTTTAGAATCACTGCTCACAAAAATCCATGTAGCACTCTCTGTACACAAGAATACAGTTGTATGTTTTTAAACGTATAAAGATACATGAGAAAAACCATCTACAATTAGTAAAGGACATTATCCTCAATAGTGTGGATGCGCCTCATTTAATCCATTGAAAGGTCTTAAAAGTCAAACACTGAGGTTTCTTAGAGAAGAAATTTTGCATCAACACGACATCAATAATCCCGCCTGAGTTTCCAATCTCTACCAGTTTCAAACTTGCCATCCCCTACAATCGTGTGAGACAATTCCTTTGCATAAATTTCTCCTGTATATGTACGTCTAGATATATCTCCTATTAGACTGTTTCCCTAGAGATCCTGGCTGATGTGGTTCACTTTTTGTTTCACTTCATGTCTTCCTATTTATTTTTTTCTTTTTAATTTTTCCATACATTATTGGGGTACGGGTGGTATTTGGTTACATGAGTAATTTCTTTTGTGGTGATTTGTGAGATTTTAGTACACCATCACCTGAGCAGTGTACACTGCATCATATTTGTAGTCTTTTATCCCTTGCCCCTTTTCCACTCTTACGGCTAAGTCCCCAAAGTCCATTTTACCATTCTTATGCCTTTGCATTCATAGCTTAGTTCCCACTTATCAGTGAGAACATGCAACATTTGGTTTTTCATGCCTGAATTACTTTATTTAGAATAATAGTCTACAATCTCATCCAGGTTGCGTGAATGGCATTAATTCATTCATTTTTATGGCTGAGTAGTATTCCATTGTATAAATATACCATAATTTCTTTATCCACTCACTGATTATGAGTATTTGGGTTGGTTCCATGATTTTGCTATTACAAATTGTGCTGCTATAATCATGCATGTGCAAGTATCTTTTTCATATAATGACTTCTTTCCCTACCCTGTAGTGGGATTGCTGTACCAAATGGTTATTCTACTTTTAGTTATTTAAGGAATCTCCACACTGTTTTCCATGGTGGCTGGTACTATTTCACATTCCTACCAGCAGTGGAAAAGTGTTCCTTATCCACCACATCCACGCCAGCATCTACTGTTCTTTGACGTTTTGATTATGGCCATTCTTGCAGGAGTAAGGTGATACTGCACTGCGGTTTTGATAGGCATTTCCCTGATGATTAGTGATGTGGAGCACTTTTTCATACATTTGTTGGTCATTTGTGTACCTTCTTTTGAGAATTGTCTATTCATGTCCTGGGCCACTTTTTCTTACTGATTTGTTGGAGTTTGTTTTAGAGTCTGAATATTAGTCATTTGTCAGGTGTATAGATTGTGATGATTTTCTCCCACTCTGTGGGTCGTCTGTTTACTCTGCTGACTATTCCTTGGACCATGCAAAAGCTCTTTAGTTCAATTAAGTCCAAATTATTTATCTTTGTTTTTATTGCATTTGCTTTTGGGTTTTTCATCATGAAATCCTTGCCTAAGCCAATGTCTAGAAGAGTTTATCCAATGTTATCTTCTAGAATTTTTATAGTTTCAGATCTTAGATTTAAGTCCTTAATTCATCTTGAGTTGATTTTTGTATCAAAAAAGAAAATCTGGAGCCATCCACTACCTAATTCCAAAGTATACTGTAAGGCCATAGTCACCCAAACAGCATGGTACTGCTATAAAAATAGGTACACAGACCAATGGAACAGAATAGAGATCCCAGAAAAAAAACCCAAATACTTAGAGCCAACTGATCTTCCACAAAGCAAACAAAAACTTAAAGTGAGGAAACTACACCTTTTTCAACAAATGGTGCTGGGACAATTTGCAAGCCACATGCAGGAAAGTGAAATTGGATTCTCATCTCTCGCCTTATTTCTTTCTTTTTATTTTTTGTTTTATATTTTTATTTTCTTGCCTATCAGACTATGCAAGGCCTATTCTCATTTACTTCTTCTCTTAGGAAAATGTTTACGTTACTCCAATGCCACAGTCTGTATAAGAGCTCTATTTTTTAAATTTGCATTTAAAATAACTTTGCCCTTGAAGGCAAGGTAAAATATTCTAGGTGATACATTAATCACAGTAGTCAAAGTGTCTCTTAGAGTGAATTACACTTCAACTTTTAAAATATTTTGAGTTTCATCTTTATAGTACAAAAACCCACCATCAGGACTTAGATCCTACATTAACATGATCCAACAATTAAAATGTTGGTATTCTTTTGTTGTCTGGCCTCTAAACAAGACATCAGCATAAACTCAAAGTTAGAAATCCTCGTTTTGGACTACACTCCTATTCAATGGTAAACAATTTTTCTTTACTGTATATGTGTTTTTAATACTGCTTCTCTTTCACTTCAGAGGATCACAGTCATCTTTTATCTCGAGAAACATTCAAGAACAGTGTGGATGTTGAGAGCATTAACCAAAATTCAGGTGACCTAGTTTCAACATTAGCTTTTCCACTTCCTGATTAAGCTTCTGAAACTCTCTCAACTTTGATTTTCTTACGTGCAAAACAGAAATTTAAAACACCTATCCCATAAAGCTGCTGTGAAAATTAAATAGTCAATGTATGGAAATCATATAGAGTCATGTCTGGTTTGAGATAAGCAGTAAATATTAGTAAACAGTATTTTCATTGGTTATTTCTTGAAATAGTTTTTCTTCTGACTCAGATTCTTAACTCCAAGTGGCTTGACAATGGCATTATAGTTAGGAAACAAGAAACTGAAAGTTTAGACCTATAAACTAGAATTGTGTTGTCAACTTTAAAGTCTATTCCAGACTTGGCCAATATCTTAAAACACGAATTAGAAGATGTTGCTGTTGTGAATCACCTCCTTATGACCCCATAGGTGGTATTCTCCTTTTTCCACTATAGCATGCTGCTGCCATCCAGCATGTTGTATTAATGCACACTGCCCTGGTGATACAATAAGGAAAACAGCATAGGCCTGGAAGAAGCAGAGTTAGTGAGCAAAAGTATGAATACAAGATAGGGATTAACAATTTTATCACTGTAATCATGTCTGATTTATGAAAATGTTCATGTGAAGTACTTATACTGGACTTCGAGTAAAATACATATTTTCAAGCAGTTTATTAAATTTTAAAAATGATGTAGACTTTTTAATGCATTAAATTGTTGAGACAAGATATCACTGGGTCTTAGGCAGCATCCAAGAAAAGTAATAAGTTTAAATTACAATTAAACAAAAAGTCAGAAATGTTTGTTGTTTTCTGTAGAGAAATAGAAATTGTCAGTATTTTAGAGCTTATTAGTCAGTTGAAGTTGTCCTTTATCTTCGCTTCTCATATTGTTTTGCTATCTTCTTGTTTTAGCACAAATCTGTCAGATGTAGCAAATCTCACACAAATAATTCTCATTAAGACCACACTTTGGAAGGAGGTCAAGGCATGGAACAAGTAATACTACTCACAACCTAGATTGTAAATTGCTTGTTTTGTTTTTTTCCTACTTAATCCCGTCACACAGAAATTACAAAAAAAAAAAAAAAAAAAAAAAAAAAAAAAAAAAAAAAAAAAAAAAAAAAAACTGTAGTCATACGAATTTTTATTTTTACTAAAGGTATGATGAGACAGTTAACTTGACACCTGCTAAATGACAGCTACAATGCTATACGACAGCTACAATGCTATACAAACTACTGTGCTGGTTATTTTGAGTCTTTTGCCTCTCCTTATAAACTTTGGAATCAGTTTATCAATATCCACAGAATAACTTCTTGGAATTTTGATTGGGACTGCATTAGAATTATAGATCAAAGTGGGAAGAATTGACATCCTGATAATACAGTCTTCTTATGCACGAACATGGAATGTCTCTTCGTTTATTTAGATCATTGTTGATTTTTTTTATCAACGTTTGTATTTTGCTTGTGAACAGACATAGTTTTATACCTTCTTTTTCAAGATGAGTCACCTTTCTTTCCTTTGCTTGTCTTACTGCACTCTCTAGGTGTTCTAGCACACTGTAATTAGAAGTGGTGAGAGGGAATATGCTTGTGTTGTTTCCAACCCTAAGGAGAAAGTAATTTGCTTTTCACCATTAAGTATGAGGTCAGCTGTAGGGTTTTTGTAGATGTTCTTTTTTAAGAAATTTTGTCTCTCCTCCTAGTTTATTGAGAGGAATAACAAATTTTAAGAAGAGACATAAAGCAAAGGAAGAGGGAAACAATAAACAAGAGGGTTTTTGTTTTTGGTTCTAGTATGTTCAGGAAATTCTCTCTGAGAAGTAATATTTCAAATCCAGACTAAATAAGACAGCTTTCCACGTCAAGATTACGCAAAAGACAATACCGGGAAAAAGAAAGTAGAACTAGAAACATCATCAATTTCAATTTAGTGGAGCATTAAGAAAACTTTATCTTTTTATTTTCTCCTGCGTTAATTCTGTTTTGTTTTTGAATATGTCATGTTCATTGGATTTGATAACACTCCCTTATGTTTTGTTTATAGATATTGTTTGGTATGATAGTTTATATTTTATGTAAAAGTCTAGAATTGAGACTCTGTTCAATCTATACTTTTAAGAAAATAAACTTTTATATATGAGCATATTTTCTACACCCAGATGAGACATTTTTGTTTTCTTGTGATATATGCAGGACCCTGGTGTCCTTGGTACACTCTAGTGATGATGTGGGAGGACTGGTCTTCATCCAGGTCAAGGTGTCCACAATGGATGATATGTTTGGTAGAGGCATATCCCCATAGGGCCATAAAATCAGTAGAGACCTATCCTGCTTCTCTGATCTAAGCAATAAAAACAAAACCGTATGGAACTTTCCAGAATTAAAACGCCAACTTAAGCCTGTTTTTGAAAACTCTTTTTTCTTGTTGAGATTTGTGTTAGTTTCCTACTGCTGATCTAAGAAAACATTACAAATTTGGAACTTAACACAGATTTATTATCTTTTCCAGTCCTGCAGTTCTGGAAGTCAGATGTCTGAAACAGATTTTGTGGAGCTAAAGTCAAGGTGTTGGCAGAGGTGTGTTCCTTCTGTGAGCTCGGAGGCAATTCTGTTCCTTGCCCTTTCCAGGTTCTGGGGGCTGCCTGAATTCATGGCCACATCTTTCCAACTTAGGCTTTTATTATTTGATCTCCCCAGAATCCGTGGCCTTCATCCTTTCATTATAAGAGCACATAATCATACTGGGCCCATATGAATAACCCAGGATCTTTATGCCTGCCACAAGACATAACATACTTTCAATTTGTCCCTTGTTATTAATTGCTGGCCAGCCATGCATAGCTGACTTCTCCCTGAGCTCTCCCCCACTCTGTTGCTTCCTGTCTCAATTCCATTTCCAGACTCTACCTGAATGTGAACATATTTTTATGTCCTTTCTCTCTTGCCTGCTTTATTGGGTCCATTAATTCCTCACTGCTTGGGTCTTCTGGTGGCACTCCTTCTAGTTTTAAAATGGTGAAATAAATTAAATTTTAGTTTTATGTAGTCATTTATTTCAATAGAACTTTGAGAGAGAACAGTGCTAAAAATGTGTATCTTATAAACCATTTTGAATGGAAGGTAGTATATTTGATATGGAAAAAAAGAGTTTTATTTAAAAGCTTCTCGATTTTCTTAAAGCAACATTGAAAGCTATTAGACAAACTAGATAAGAGTGTTATTTCAGAACTATGAATGTGTTAATCTGTTCTTGATTGTATTTCTGGAAATCTATCTTCCATGCAATAATAGGTATAACTTTAGTTGTTATAATTTAACAAATGACTTTAAATGAATGTATTGGTTTATAACACTCACTATTTATATGTGGAACTGAATATTGAATGAAAAGTTACTCTTCAGGGTACATTTCTATAGTCTCTGATGCGCGAGCACTTCATATAGACATGCAGACACACACACACACACACACACACACACACACACACACACAGATCCTTCAGGAAACTCTCATTTATATATAGTTTCCAGGATGAGCTTTCATTTTTATTGGCTATAGAGTTCAATAGCACTAAATGAAGTCTATAACTCTATGTGGCATGGACTGGCTTGTCTTTATAAAACGTCTTGTAGGTCTATTAATTTAAACAGCTGCCGTAGACTGACAGTTAAAAATTGTTTTTCAAGAGCATTGTTTATTGTTTTTTGTTTTTGCCATTGAGTCTCAAAATAATAAAATCACAAATACAGGAAAATACAACACAGTATCAATACCTTTACAACATTTACTTTTTTTTTTTTTTTACCGTGAGAATCTGTGTATATTTCACTTTATTGTAACACTTTTTGAAGTGTGGTGAATACAGCTGCTGTTGTTTTTATCAATTCATCTTGCTTTTCCTTTTCCATGTATTTTGACAGAAGAATACATATTTCCTATTGAAAACAGTTTCCTTTGTGGTTTATTAGAAAATGTGCTATTTACATGCTATATATGGAAGAGGCATATAACCCAGTGCTGGCCACAAGGATGAGTTCGTGATTCTGGACTGGGACATTGGTTCGATGTTTACCATATAATCTAGAGAGGAAAATTGAGAGAAATCTCTGGGCTTCTGTGGGATAAAAAGAAAAATGTGATTGGAAAGACAATAGAAGCCAATGGAAATTATTGTCCTTTTTTGTCTCACAAGGTAGTTAATTTGAGAATAAATCTAATACAGAATGCAGAATGAATAAAGAGATTCCGATTCCTAAATTCCTGAAAATTCACAACTTGAACTTCATTATTTAATGAATCAGTAAAATTCTTTTTTGTCAGCAAGTCTAAGGGGCATTGCTCTCATTTGTATCTGAAACAGACTTGTCTAACAGAATTGATGGTGGTAGTTATTATGTGATTGATGCTGAAATGGGGACTTGCCTAAGGGGAAATCACCTATATGTCCCCATCTTGGCTATGCATTGGCCATCATTTTTAGGTGGAGGCAAATGACTGGTAAAACTGATGTCAAGTGGATGCTGGGACTGCAGCCATGGGTATACCTCACCAAGAATTTTAGATGGTAGAGGCAAAGGGCAGATTGTCCTAGTAATTTATGAAGCCGAATGGACAACATTAAGCTGAAAACAGAGCTCGTGAATGTGTACCCAGGTGCAAGGCAGCAAAGCATATTGCTAAGAAATAGAAACCCTCGGGAACTGGATCCATATCTATGCTTGGACTCAGCCTTTTCCTACTAGATGTTTCAATATTAGGGCAGTTCTTTCAAATAAGAACACTCAAGGCAGGGATAAAACAGAAATCAAAAATCATGTAACAGTGAACAACTACGTGCCTTTCTCATTACCTAAAGTTCCTTAGTTTAAATAATTTTCGATAGTTTGTATCTGTGCATATAAAATTTTGATCATCTTAATTACAGTTCTATATTAAATTGCAAAATAAACAAAAAACAAGGGTTGCTCTAGAAATGGCAAGAGATATATTTGTAACTTTCAAAACTGTAACATGTGTCTTCTCTTCAGATAATCATACCTTTCCTCTCCTCATTTTCTGTTACTCTTTTCCCCTCTTCCCTCATTTTGTCCTCCTAATCCCATTTGTTCGTTGGACTGAAATCTTAGAAAGGCTACCCAACTTCTATTACATAGTCTTGCTTTTTGTTTTAATCTGCCTTCCATCATAACAAATAAATGTGATAAACTTTGAGTTTCTAAATCATTTTTTTGTAGCTAGCCACAACTATATGACCCAGTTTGGGTCCATGAAAGTAAACATGTCAAGAGCATTCTTTGTGACTTGTATGTCTCCTACTTTTCACATCAGTGTTATGAAGAAGTGATGCCTGGAGCTGTGACAGTCATTGTGAGATCACAAAGCAACACACTGAAGAATAAAAGCAAGCCAGCCTGCCAGAACAGTGGGACTGGAGGACGGAGAGCCTGGCTACCTGTGGGGCTCCTATTCAAGCTCAATGGAACTACAAACAGGCGTCTTTACCATTTTGCTAATAAATGATGTGTTTCTACCAGCGTTTCTCTGTTACCCCAACAAAATAAACTATAATTGACCTGTTCATTCTCATTATTAGAATTTCACTGGAACTACATTTATTATTATTTAGGTGCACATGCATGGAGTCATTTGAAGAAAATATGCACCTATGCATGATTTGTCACCATAACAACTTTTTAGGTAACATATTTCTAATTGAAGAATTGAAATTTACTCCCTAGAAATAATTTTTTTTTCCAGCTCCCTAATGAAAGGAGAAAGGTTCCCTTGTCCCTCTCGCAGGGCATGCGACAGGAGGAGTGGCTGGCTTCTTCAGTGCCCTGCTGCTCCAACCTCTAGGAGAGCAAATAGACTGGCAGGATCTGTGGGGCTCCGATCCCACGGCAGCACCTCACGGTGGGTGATTACAGCTCCTGAAGCCCCAGTGGGCACGTGTTGCTCTGTGTTCTTTTAGTTCTGCCGTGTATAGGCGGTTTGTGTTAATCGGCTCAATTAGACTCTTTACCTAGTCACAAGGACAGAGGGCTTTCTGTATCCTGGGTTTTGACTCGGTGTACTGGAAGAATCAGATCACACCCGGGCTTAGAGAATGAGTGCAAGGTTCTGCTGAGTGGAGGTAACTCTCAGCAGATGGGGGAAGCCAGAAGGGATGGAGTGGGAAGCTTTCCCCTCAGATTTGGGCTGCTCAGCAGGCCTGGCCATCCTCCAACTGCCCAGGACAAACTCTGCCTTGTTCTGCCAGTCAATGGCCTGCCAGTGTCTCAGTGTCTGTCCTATGCTCTTCTGCCCGTGTGCTCCCCTCGACAGCCTCTCGACGTCCAGCCACTTGTGTCTTCTCTGCAGGTGTGCTCTTCTCGATGTCCAGTGGCCTGTGTGTCTGCCTGCTAGGGTCTCAGGATTTGCTTGTTTGTTTTTGAGACAGAGTTTCACTCTTGTGCCCAGACTGGAGTGCCATGGTGAGATCTCATCTCACTGCAACCTCTGCCTCTGGGTTCAAGCAATTCTCCTGCCTTAGCCTCCCGAGTAGCCGGGGTTACAGGCATGTGCCACCACGCCAGATAATTTTGTATTTTTAGTAGAGATGGGGTTTCTCCACGTTGGTCAACTGGTCTCAAACTCCCCACCTCAGGTGATCCGCCCGCCTCAGGTGATCCGCCCACCTTGGCCTTCCAAAGTGCTGGGATTACAGGTGTGAGCCACTGCTCACTGCTGGTCTCAGGGTTTTTATAGGCACAGGATGGGGGTGTGACAGGCCAGGGTGGTCTTGGGGAATGTAACATTTGAGCAGGAAAACAAAAATGCCTATCCTCACCTAGGTCCATGGGCACCGGCCTGGGGTGGAGCCCTAGCCAGGGAACACGGCCTACTCTACCCAGCACTTCCCTTTCCCTCTTCTGTATCATTTAAAGGGATCTCCCCTCACCCACACACACACAGCACTAATGTATCATCTAATCGTCCCTGGAAAATTTATATTATTCCACTGAATCTTCGGTATTATTTCTTTCCCCAGTCACAAGTAAGGTCCTATAATTCGTCCTATCCTGACAAGTAGCTCCACTTAAGCAGGCTAAATTAGAAAGTGCATAAGCATGGAGAGTATGGTACTTGGGAGGGTTAATTTCACGTGTTGATTTGGCTGAGCTAAGGCTGGCCAAAGAGCTGGCAAGTCGTTATTTTGGGGTGAGGATCTTTCCATAAGAGGTTAGCATTTAGATCAGTAGACTTAGTAAAGATGGTCTATGCACAGAAAGCATTTAATCCTTTGAGGACTAAAATAGAACCAAAAGATGGAGGCAGGAAAATTCCCCCTCTCTCTTCCTGAGCTGGGACATCATCATCTTCTGCCCTTGGACCTGCCTTTGTGTGTGTGTGTGTGTGTATATATATATATGTGTATATACACATACATACACAGATATATATACACACACACAAACACACATATACACATGTATACACACACACATATATGTATACACACACACACATATATATACACACACATATATCTGTGACAGCCTGAGTGTTTTACTCTAAATTTTTTTAAATATCTGACTAACTTCTGGAACATTAAAACTTTATATCCATAACATCTAGACTTGGCGTTACCGGTTCTCAAAGGACTCCAGGACTTACACCATCATCCTAGTGCCTGCCTGCTGTCAGGACTTTGAACTTGGACTGCATTGTATCACTGGCTTTCTGGCTTTTCTGATTCTCCAGCTTGCAAATGGCAGATTGTAGGACTTTTCAGCCTTTGCAACCACCTAAGTCAATTCCAATGATTAATGTCTCTCTCTCTCTCTTTCTGTGGGTGTGTGTGTGAGTGTGCGTTACGTGTTCCTGTTGGTTCTGCCTCCCTTAACAACTTCAATACAATACTTCAGAATATTATATTATTTTCTCAAAACCAAGATATCAGTGATACAGATGCACTTGACACTTCACATCTTCCTTTAGGAAGGATATTTCAATGCTTATGTGGATTCTAATATGTTGATTTTTTCATAGTAAACAGGAGGAGTGTTGGGAATTATATATAATGTCCAGGGGCGTATCTTCTGTCTCTTATTATTATATGATTCAAACATTACCTATCATATGCTGTTTATTGGGATCACATCCTTTCTGAAATCAGGAGTTTCACTTTTCTAAATGCTAAATTATCTAATTTTTATATAATAGAGGATTTGAGACACTTGTAAGAAGCTCATAAATTTCTATATATGTGAAGAGTTTGAAAAATAGCAATGTTTTCTGGAAATATAAGGAAATTCAACAAAATTTAAGACATTTAAAATAATATTTTTGCAAATAACTACTGCAGACAATTGAATTGTCTCTCTCTCTCTGTATATATGTGTTTATATATATGTATATACATGCTTATATGTGTATATGTGTGTTTGTGTGTATATATGTATATACATGTATATACACGCTATATACATGTATACATGTATATACAGTATATGTGCACATATATACATGTGTGTATATATACACGTATATGCACACATATATACATATATACATGTATATATGTATATATGTATATAGATGTATATACGTGTATATATATACATGCATATATACACACATATATACACGTATATATGTGTATATATGTATATATGTATGCATATATATATATACACACATATATACATATATATGCATATATATACATACTCATGTATATATATACATATATATGTGTGTATATATATATACACACATATATACATATATATGCATATATATACATACTCATGTATATATATACATATATATGTGTGTGTATATATACATATATACATGTATATATACACATACACACATATATACATATATATGCATATATATACATACTCATGTATATATATACATATATATGTGTGTGTATATATACATATATACATGTATATATACACATACACACACAAACACACATACACATATATAAACATGTATATAAATGTGTATATGTATGCATATATACACACACCTGTATATATACATGCATATACATACACAAACACACATATACACATATGAACATGTATATAAATGTATTTATGTATATATACATGTATATACACACATGTGTGTATATATACATGTATATACATACACAAACACACATATGCACATGTATATAAACACACATATATATGTATACACACACATATATCTGTGACAGCCTGAGTATTTCACTCTAATTTTTTTTTAAATATCTAATTAACTTCTGGAACATTAAAACTTTATATCTGTAACTATCCAGACTTCTTCATTTTGATATATCAATTTAAGTACTTTGCACTCTTTCCTTGGAATCCACAGGGGATTGGTTCCAGGACCCCACCTTGGATACTTGAATCTGGTGATGTACAAGTGCCTTCTATAAAATAATATAATCTTGGCTTATAATCTATGCATATCCTCCTTTATACACTAAAACATGTCTATATTACTTGTAATATCTAATACAATGTAAATGCTATGTAAATAGTTATTTTTATTTGCATTATTTTTATTGTATTATTTTTTATTTTTTTGAATATTTTTAAATCATGGTTGGTTAAATTCATGGATTTCATAGACACAGAGGGCAGACTATACTTAAAACACCTTGAAAGTTTAGATCTAATTTTTTTGTGTATAAAAAATACAGAAGTCAAGAAAAATTTGTATTTCACAACTCTTACAGGAAGTTATCATGTTGGTTAACAAACATTTATTAAGCATAAACAATCATGGAAGAAGACATTAGCCACTGTGAGATATAAAAAGAGAAACATCATATATTTTATATAGAGATATCATGGCAGAGTGCAAGCAGAGGAGACTTTGGAAATACAGAGACCTTGATGGAAGTTAAGTTTCATCCACGCTTTAGCCTCTCTGAAGGTGAGGAAAGTGGGCCTTTCACAGTCATTGTTCATCTGTAAAATGAGAATGATAACCTTTATCTCACTGTGTTTCAATGGGCTTTGAATGAAAGAAGGCACAGAAAATGCCCAGCACAGTAACTTTTATCATGTAGACCCCAATAAACATGATTTCTGAAATGACTGCCTTTTTTCCCCACTGAAGAAGGTAAAATCTTCCATTGTGGGTACGGTGCCTGAGGAAGATGGTGGTGGAAGGAGTGACAAACGGAGCAATATTGGTGGGCAGCATGAGGTCTGATCCGATACCAGGAATTTCCCTCACTGCTGCTCTGTCCTGGGGGTGGGTCTCCTCTCCAAATGTGCATGTGTCTTTGGCCACATAGCCCTGACTGACCATATTACCAGAAGGCAACATTGACTACGTAAGTAATATTTGCCAAGTACCATCATAAGCAGTTTTAGTTACTAATTTATTCAACTGAGTTACAAAACATCTGTAGTCTCAACTGACTGAGGAGTTGATACAAGTACAGAGAAATGCAGTGTCTGAACCCTGTCCCACACCGTGTGTGTGATACAGCTGTGACCCCAACTAGGTAGTCTTGCTCTAAAGCTTACGTTACTACCCACCGTGTGTGTGTGAGGTGTGTGTGTGTGTGTGTGTGTGTGCGTGTGTGTGTGTGTGTGATTTCCAGGTGAGGAAGATTAGCAGCTGTAGGTTTACTTGGCATTCCTCTCTTTTCCTTTGTGCACTGTGGATAAACTGTCTCTTTTAGAAAAACAAGAAAAGGATAGAGAGAGGGTTAAGAAGAATCATATGGAAGGTAACAAAGGCTTAAAAATATTCGAGTAAAATGAAAGATATATGAGACTAAAAGAAGCAAGCTTATAGGGAATGTGTCCTGAAAAACGTGGATGAAAATAAATAGACCTGAATAATATTTAGATATATGATTCAAGAAGACTTTCTTAAAGTGAACTTGAAACTTTAAAATAATGAGACGGCCGGGCACGGTGGTTCACGCCCATAATCCCAGCACTTTGGGAGGCTGAGGCGGGCGGATCACGAGGTCAAGAGATTGAGACCATCCTGGCCAACATGGTGAAATCCCGTCTTTACTAAAAATTCAAAAATTAGCTGGGCATGGTGGTGCACGCCTGTAGTCCCAGCTACTCGGGAGGCTGAAGCAGGAGAATTGCTTGCACGCGGGAGGCGGAGGTTGCAGTGAGTCGAGGTCGTGCCACTGCATTCCAGCCTGGCCCCTGATGACGGAGTGAGACTCTGTCTCAAAAAAAAACTAAAATAATGAGACATACTCTGATAAAGCAGTGAAATTTCAGAAGGAAAGAATTCTATTCATCTGGATAAAAACAATCAAGTCACTCATAGAAGACAAAATTGAGCCTCCCTTTCATTTATTTCCAGAGCAGCAATCAAAGCTAGAAGGCAGAGGAGAGATCCTCACCAGGTGCGCTTGGATTCAAACATTCTGCTAGGCCTTCTCCTTGGGCTAGTGCGGGCTGCAGGGCAGTGAAGGCTGTGCCTGGGACTCACTGAGGGAGGCCTTTGCTGGAAGGAGATGGACTTTCAGTTATAAGACTAGCAATGACATGCTGTTTGCTCACAAAGCCCATTTTTTCTTTTCATCTAATGTTCTCCACTTGAGCTCATTTAATCTTATTTTAAATCACCTTTCTTTTTCTTCTTGCCTACAGTCATCATCCTTCCCATATTCAGCTGCCTGTTTGGCCACAACTGTCTTAGATCTCAGGTTCATGACCTCCTCCCTACAAAATCGGCCCCTTCCTCCTCCTCCTCCACTTTCTCACCGGCTCCTTCCTCTGCCCAGTCTGCCTCGGTTTCAGTCTCTTGTTCCAGGTTTTTCTTTCCACCATTCCATTATCTGGGGCATTTCTTTCTCTTGTCGTCCGATCTTCTACTTCCTCTACTTACACACTTTGTGGAGACCTAAGAGTGATGACTAAGGTCTTAATGGGTTCCTTAATGTTCATACATATGATGGAAACTTAATCTCCAAAGCAATCACGTTGAGAAATGGGATCTTAAAGAGCTGATTAGGTCATGAGGGCTCTGCCCTTATCAATGGATTAATGTCTTTATTATTGCATCAGTGAGCTCCTGACAAGAAGGATGAGTTTGGCCTTCTTCCTCTGTCTTGCCATGTGATGACTTCCATCAGATGTGGGCCCCTCAACCTTGGACTTCGCAGTCTCCAGAACGGTGAGAAATAAATCTGTTTTTTATAAATTACCCAGTCTCAGGTATTCTGTTATAGCAGCACAAAGTAGATTAAGACAGTGACTAATGGTATACCAGTGATCCAAAAGCCATGCATTAACATGCGTCTCAAGGCCTAAAGGCTCAGACTTAAATGAAGAGTAGTAATTGGAGAGGTTTGGATGGAATTTAAAAGGAAGAGACTCAGGAGCAAACATGAAATCAACAGTATTATTTAGGCAGGAAAAAGAGTAGCATAGATTTGAAGAGATATTTTAAGAATGTAAGTGTTTTTTATGATGTAGAAATAGTATTAGAGTCTTAAGTAATCGTGAAATTATTTTTGACTGAATGGCTTATGTCTTAATTTAATCTCAACACTTGAAATAGGCTGAGCCTTATGCATATAATTTTTTTTTTTTTTGAGATGGAGTCTCACTCTGTCGCCAGGCTGGAGAGCAGTGGCGTGGTCTCGGCTTACTGCAACTTCCACCTCCCAGGTTAAAATGGTTCTCCTGCCTCAGCTCCCCGAGTGGCTAGGACTACAGGTGTACACCACCACACCCAGCTAATTTCTGTATTTTTAGTAGAGACGGGGTTTCACCATATTTGGCCAGGATGGTCTGGATCTCTTGACCTTGTGATCTGCCTGCCTCGGCCTCCCAAAGTGCTGGGATTACAAGCCTGAGCCACTATGCCTGCCCTGCACAGGATATTTTTTACTGTAATTTTGGAAGTTATCATCTAGGACTTTTAGGTAAAACCTGTGCACACATATGTATCTTGTGACAAAATAATTACCCTATATCTGGTTGTAAAATGCATTTGAACTCAAGGGTTGGTCTTTTTGTGCAGTAGCCCCAAGAAAGGCTGAGATATACTGAACTGTTGCCCAAAGTCAGTCAGACTTTTTGGAACCTGTGATAAAGCAGGAATTCTGGCTTGGGGAAAATACATTATAACAGTTGGAGAGCTAGAGTTATCCCTCTTGACAGTGATGCCATTGAGTTAAAGATGTTTATGAAAAAGTCCTACTAAAATTGCTAACAGAGAATTTGCTTGTATTATCCTCTGTGGATGGCCAGATTACCAATGAATTAGACGGCATTTTTGATGCATAAAGAAGGTTAATGCCACAAACATAAGTAATTGAGAAATACTGCTTAGTAGAATCATCTACATTTTTCAAGCTGGTGACCTGAATCTGGATGAAAAGAAAAAGTGATTCACTTGCTGGAGCAGAGCAGGTCCAGGGAGGTCAGACCTGGGATGTCTCTGGATTTAGGGGCCAGAACAAAGCGTGGGGTGACCCCTGTAAACAGGACAGGAAGGTTGGAGAATCTCAGATTATGGACTATCTACTCACTTGAGATCTATCTTGGGCCTAGCTCTGCTTGTTTCCTGCAAAAGAAAGAGAGAGAGAGAGAGAGAGAGAGAGAGAGAGAGAGAGAGAGAGAGAGGGAGGGAGGGAGGGAGGGAGGGAGAGAGGAAGGAAGATGGAAGGAAGGAAGGAAGAAAGGAAGGAAGGAAGGAAGGAAGGGAGAAATTAATCAGCTCCACGTTACAATGAACAGTGGTAAAATAGGATGCCAAAAAAATAAAAAAGAAAAACATGGTGAGAGTTGTGTTTTTTGTGTTGGTAGATGAGAGAGGAAAATACTTCTTAAACCATCTCTGAGATGTGTTTCTTTTTTCCTGATGTTTGAGAAATATAATTTTTAAATTAGTTGCAATCAGTGTGAATGTTTTCACCCTTTAGAAGAATGTTTTCTTGGAACAACATTTTTTTCTATATTAAATTAATTTGTAACTGTGTTCTCTAGTCAATTATGCACTCAATTTATCTCCTTTATTAGCTTATTAGGCCTTTGAGGACAGAGACCATATTTTAAATATATGTATGTATTGGCCATGACGTTCACAAAGTGCTTTGAATTTATGAGCGCAATTCAGAATTATTTTATTGTATTGGACTGAATTTTAACAACTTGATTCTATTAATATAAATTTAATATGGGCCATGTTTGGGGAAGACAAAGATAGCATTTATGTATCCATTTTGACTGACAGGTAAATCACTGTGGATCATCTAATCTATAATTGAAATACAGAACAAGCTCTAGGCATCAGTAGTTTTATCTGTAGGTGAAACACCAGTAAATATTTATTAACTAAATCCTCAGATGCTCAACATTTGAGGTCCCAGGGTTAATAAGAATGTTCAAATGTGCTGTTATTATACATACCAATCCATTAATCCAGAGTATTGGAACTAGTTGTTCCAATGAAAAACTGCATTTTTGCAAGACTGTGCAACTTTTTGTCATGCCTCTACCAACTCTATATTGTAAATCATCAGAAGCTCTCTTGGCCGGATTTTAGGATAGGGCATTCTATAAAATCTTTTGGTTGGGCCTTGTTGAGTGTTTGTATGTTTCTACAAGCCATATGCTTCTTCTCTATCCATTGTATACAGCCTTGTAGGAAGCTAGTGTGTGGTTATCCAAATTTTAAGAGCCAATGTAAAACACATAGCAGAGTTTCATTTGGAAATATTCCCATGGAACATTATCATGCCTCTTTGCACTTGAGAAAATAGGAGGAGAAATTCATTTTAGGGGTCAGAGAGTGATTATGTTTTGGCCTAAACTCTAACCTGAAACATATCTTGTATGTGTCAGTTCACTCTAGCCACAGGAATGATTTCATTTCGGTTATTAACTACACGCCATCTTTCATGGTAAGATAGAGTGGCTGAGAAAATCATTTTAAAGTACCCATTCCTCTCCCTGTATATCTTAAAAGAGAAGAAACGAGTGAAAATCTTTGACAGCTCTACTTGGAAGGGGGATCGATTAATAAAGGATACTATGTGTGTACGTGTGGGGTGTGTGTGTGTGTATGTGTGAGAGAGAGAGAGAGACAGAGACAGAGAGAGAGAGACCATGTGAAGGATAAGACCATTATTCTACTGTTCTACTGTTTTTTCTGTCCTCACCCCTGTGACTCAGCACAATGATGAAAACATAATACATGTATAGAAATATTTTTTTCATTTATAGAATCCACAGATGCATTGTTTACATACAACTCAGAACTAGCAAGATATTCTCTTTTTAAATATAACCATCAAATCTCCTTCACTTTTAGTCAAACTAAGGTCTTGAATCAACTGATAAAACTGCGGCTTTTTTTTTTTTGTGGTTGTTCTTTTAACTGGTTTTATTTTCTTCATCTTATCTTGAGCATTTAGTTCTTCTTGATCTATGGGAGGGTTTTTTTTTTTTAATTTTTAGGCAGTCTTACAAATGAGAAACATTAAATATAGTTCGTGAGTTGGTCTTATCCCATCTGCTATTTCATCTTAAAATGGAATAACAATTAGTTAGAGTTCCATTGAAAATGTAAGGCAGATGTGCTGTGGATAAATTAATGGCATAATATTGTTGCTGGTGTTTCCTACAACCAATATAAGGACACAGTGGCCATCAGTACTCCAGAGTGCAAAGCCTGCTGTTCGTCACCATCTTCATGGTTCATCATTCAGGGAGTGCAATTCAGGGTAGCTCATCACCCTGAACTCCAGGGCAAGCACCTCCAAAATACAGTAGCAGACAAATTGATGACAGTATTTTTTCCTTTGTGTCATCTTTTAAAAGCATGTTTTCTTTAACTCACTGAAGTTTTATTATCTATTTTTCTATGTAATAAGCTGAATATTATGATTCAGCTTCTAATTTTTTGCAATTGTAGTGCTCCATTGAAAGTGGTATAAAAATTCAGCTCAACTCACCAATTTTCCACATCACATTCTACAGACAACTTGAAGATTCATCAGGGAAATTCTGTACACTTTGTAAGACATCACAAAGAACAATTACAGTGCTTACCTGGGTATCACTAGTGGCCAAAAAATATACTGGGAACTTCTTACTATGCAAATAAATGTATGCACAATTGTTTCTTCTACCTACTTTTACAACTATGGAGAAAACACCTTTAAAATTAGATTATTGTTTTTTAAAAATTAAATTATTACAATAATATACTTAAGCATATCTTCATTCTTTGCCTAAGCTGAATAATTAGCTTCATCAATCTAATTCTTCACTAGATTTTCAACAGAAGACCTACACCAAAGATAATACCACCAAAATGTTGTGATGAAGAAAACCATAAGAAGAAGATGGAAAAAGAAAGTGACAAAGGGAAAATGGAAGGGAGAAGAGGAAAAGGAAGGGAGGGGAGAGAGAGAAACACAGGAAAGTATCTTGAAACAACAGAAATAAGGATATAATAATCTGGATTAGAATGGTCTAATCTCTTTGAACAATGCCAAGCATCTAGTTGGTGCTCAATAAGCATTTATCAAATAAACAGCTATGTATTGTAGTAAACCCTCTATTACCTGTAGAGAATTACAGGGGAATCTGTACAAATTCAGTCTTAGGCCTGAGAAAATGATTTCAATTTTCAGAGGTTAGTCAAATATAAGTAAGTGGGGTGATACAAGAGTTTAAAATATGAGAAGAGAAAGCAACCTTTATTTTTTAATAGCATGCAATACTTCAACACCTCTTACAGGAGAATTTCCAGCTGCTCAGGGAAATAACCCATTTAAATAGGTTAGAACACAGCAGGAGCTCTTGGAGACCATTCTAAAAACAAAAAGAATTAATCTATTTTCCATAAAGACTAAAATATTAAAAACACAAGCAGTTTTTATAATATTTTTTGGAGTGCATGTAATAAAAACCAGTGAGCCAGCACATGAAGAAACCATAAGAATGAAAAACATGTATATTAGAAATGTTAATAGCAATATAAGATGAGAAATAGAATATGGAAAACATTTATCCTGGTTTTATTACATAAAACTGTGGTATTAATTCTTATAGATAGAACCTAGTTTAGGAATATATAAAAATATGACACTCAATTCCTTTTCAGAGACTCCTGTTGCAATAAGCAGAGAGAAATCTTAAGTTTCTGGAAAAGTAATATATTGCTAAGGGCCAAAAAGATTTAACATTGGCAAGTAGGCTGAGAGAAAGTCACTGAAGAACATGATTCGATTCTTTGCTATAATCAACACATTCACTTTTAGCAGAGCCTTGGTTTAATCAGCTTCAAGTAGGAGATGAAGTGACTGAAGTGATAAAATTATAAATGGACAAGACCTAAGCCGAGCAAATATTAGTAGCACCTCTGGGTGCCCAACAGAATGTTTTTGTTCATGAAGTATAAGCTTAAATTTTAGCTACTAGATGGTTTAAAATTGAAAAAAGTAGCAGTATGAAAAAGTTCTGTTTAAACAGAATTAAATGTTGAAAACCAGTAACAATTTTAGCATAAAAAATAAATACAGTTCATTAGGCCAGGATTAACGGTTTACAATTATTTTTGGTCCAATAGTTTGAGCTTGATGGAATCATACGTAATTTCACAGTGTAGATCATAAGAGCAAAGTCTGCTGCTCTAAAACCGCAATACCAGTGAACACACACTAGCGCACAGCAACAGAATTAAACACATACAAGGTATTCTGGAAACTGAGAAGCAGCTTATTTCTGAAGAGTTTAGAAGATGATATTGAGCTGTGCTAAATAATATAGATTAAGGTGTAAAGGTACAGTATAGCAAGAATATTTCAATCTTAGAGGTGTCATTGTTGACTTGTGATGTAATTGTGAACTATAACAATTGACTACCTCCTTCAGATCAACTGCAGGAAAAGTTCTATTAAACTGGTATTATTATTTTTTTAGAAATAACTGAGGTTTATATTATTATGATTTACAACCTTTGAGGTAGATTTTTAAGCAACAGTTCATGCTATGAATAGCCCTAAGACACTCTTTAAATTAAATTTATTCCTCTTTAAAAAAACTAAGGGTACCACATAGTTGGGTTTTTTTCTTCACATGGTAATTAACAGACATTTTCCTGTCATTAGTTAACTGGAATTACTTGTAGAAGGATAGGGAAAGGTTAACCTCTATGCCACTAATATTATGCATAACCTATTATGCCTTACCTCCTTTAATTTTGAGAATAGCCCATGACAGCTTTGAACGTGGCCCAACACAAGTTTGTAAACTTTCTTAAAATATTATGAGATTTTTTTTGCAATTTTTTTTAGATTATCAGCTATCGTTAGTCTTAGTGTATTTTACATGTGGCCCAAAACAATTTTTCTTCATCCATTGTGGCCCAGAGAAGCCAGAAGTTTATACACCTGCCTTAGACAAAAGGTACAGTAAAATAACATTTAAAAATAAGGTTTGTAAATAGTAACTACAATGTTCCAAAAAAGAAAGCATTTCTATGAAGCTAACGGCAATGACAGTAATAAAACAAAGAGGCAGGAGTTAACATGCGGAAATGAAGATAGAATGATAAGTTACAAACAGCAGCAGTCAACCCAAAGCTTTCCTCAGTAATGAGCCTACTAATATAAGACAAGGGAGACTTTCAACTCTGTTGAAACCACTGAGTACAATTAAAAATATGAAAGAGGAATTTATTTTCAGTGACAAATTTAGAACATTAACCATTACTGAGCATTGATCAAATTTTGCTGTAATTTTCATGAATATAGCCCCATGTGAAGGTGCTGGTAGGAGCAAGACACACTGGCCTGAGGGGTGAATTGCTGCCATGCAAACGTAGCTTGCAGGGGAATCAAATGGATACAAGGCAAACTAACTTTTCAAACTTAAGAAAGGAGTCTAAAAACACCAAAAGCAATGGAAACAAAAGCCAAAATGGACAAATAGGATATAATTAAACTCCAGAGCTTCTGCACAGCAAAAGAAACTATCATTAGAGTGAACCAGCAACCAACAAGATGGGAAAAAGTTTTGCAATCTACCCATCTGACAAAGGGATAATATCCAGAATCTACAAAGAACTTAAAGTTACAAGAAAAAAACAAACAACTCCATCAAAAAGTGGGCAGAGGATATGAATAGACACTTTTCAAAAGAAGACATCTGTGCAGCCAACAGGCATATTTAAAAAAAGCTCATCGTCACTGGTCATTAGAGAAATGCAAATCAAAATCACATTGAGATACCATCTCACACCAGTTAGAATGGCGATCATTAAAAAATCAAGAGACAACAGATGCTGGAGAGGATGTGGAGAAATAGAAATGCTTTTACATTGTTGATGGGAGTGTAAATTAGTTCAACCATTGTGGAAGACAGTGTGATGATTCCTCAATGATCTAGAAATAGAAATGCCATTTGACTCAGCAATCCCATTACTGGGTATATACCCAAAGAATTATAAATCATTCTATTATAAAGACACATGCAAATGTATGTTTATTACAGTACTGTTTACAATAGCAAAGTCTTGGAACCAATCCAAATGTCCATCAATGATAGACTGGATAAAGAAAATGTGGCACATATACACTATGAAATACTATGGAGCCATAAAAAAGGATGCATTCAGAGGAGCAATCCAAGATAGCTGAATAGGACCAGCTCTGCCGTGCAGTTCCCAGAGAGAACAATGCAGATGGTGAGTGATCACTGCATTTCCAAATGAGTTATTACTGCCCACAGACAGGGAGATTCCCAGGTTGAAAAGTGCCACAAGTTTCCAGCATGGTTGTTTCAGCCAGCACAGCAGGTCTGCACACAAAAACTCACACAAATCTAGGCGGCCATTTCAACTGGTGCCTGGTATGCCTGGGAGACAGAACTGCCCATTCAACTGAAAAGAAGGGAGCTGAAACAGGGAGTCAGGTGATCTGGCTCAGCAGGTCCCACCCCCCAAAAGACCAGCAATCTGAAATGCTCTGAATTGAGAGTTTTGCAACAAGCGCAGCTGGACCCAGGACAGGCCAGCTCTGTGGGGGGAAGGGCATCCGTCATTATCGAGGAAGTCCACCACTACCGAGGCAGTCAGCAATTACCGAGGCAGTCAGCAATTACCGAGGCAGTCCACCATTACCAAGGCAGTCTGCCGTTATGGAGGCAATCCACCATCACTGAGGCAATCAGCCATTACAGAGGCAGTTGCCATTACTAAGGCAGATTGCATTACCGTGGCAGTTCTAACTACACCTCTGTAAACAAAATAGCAAGGAAGCTCACACAGCAGCTGGGCAGAGCCCACAGCAGCTCAGCAACACCTCTGCTGGCAGACTGTGACAAAGCTACCTCCTCGTTGGGCAGGGCATCTCTGAAAAAAGGCAGCAGTATATCAGGCCCTTATAAATAAAGTCTCACCTTCCCAGGAGAGAGCACCTGGAAAAAAAGGTGGTTATGAGTTCTGTTGCAGCAAACTTAAACATACCTGCCCAGCAGCTCTGAATGGAACAACAGAGCTCACAGCTCAGCCCTTGAGCTCCCATAAGGGACAGGCTGTCTCCTCAAGCAGCTCCCTGACCCCCATGTATACAAAGAGACACCTTATAAAGGAAAGCTCAGGCTAACATCTGGCGGGTATCCTGGCACAAAGATAACAGAAGAAGAAACTGGTAGCAATTCTTACTGTTCTGCAGCTGCTGCAGGCAATCCCCAGGCAAGCAGGATCTGGAGTGGACCTCAGCAGTCCTAAAGCAGAGGGGCCTGACTGTTAGAAGGAAAACTGAAAAACAGAAAGAAATAGCTTCAACATCAACAAAAAGGACGTCTACTCAGAGACCCCATCCAAAAGTCACCAACCATAAAGACTACAGGTAAATAAATCCACAAAGATGGGCAAAAAAACAGTGCAAAAAGGATGAAAACACTCAAAACCAGAATGCCTCTCCTCCTCCAAGGAATCACAACTCCTCACCAGCAGGGAAACAAAGCTGGATGGAGAAGGGGTCTGAAGAATTAACAGAAACAGGCTTCAGAAGGTGAGTAATAACAAACTTCTCTGAGCTAAAAGAAGATGTTCTAACCCAATACTAAGAACCTTGAAAAAAGGTTTAACAAAATGCTAACAAGAATAAACGGCTTAGAGAGGAATATAAATGACTTGATGGAGCTGAAAAACACAACAGGAGAACTTCGCAAAGCATACACAAGTTTCAATAGCCGAATGGACCAAGCAGAGGAAAGAATATCAGAGACTGAAGATAAACTCAATGAAATAAAATAAGGAAACAAAATTAGAGAGAAAAGAGTGAAAAGAAATGAACAGAGCCTCCAAGAAATATGAGATTATGTGAAAACACCTAAGCTGTGTTTGATAGTAGTATCTGTATGTGATGGAGAGAATGAATCCAAGCTAGAAAACACTCTTTAAGATATTATCCAGGAGAACTTCCCCAACCAGCAAGGCAGGCCAACATTCAAGTCCAGGAAATAAAGAGAACACCACAAAGATGTTCCTCACGAAGAGCAACCCCAAGACATATAATCATCAAATTCATCAGAGTTAAGATGAAGGAAAAAGTGCTAAGGGCAACCAGAGAGAAAGGTCAGGTTACTCACAAGGGGAAGCCCATCAGACTCACAGTGGATCTCTCGACAGAAATCTTACAAGCCAGAAGAGAGTGGGGGCCGATATTCAACATCCTTAAAGAAAAGAACTTACAACCTAGAATTTCATATCCAGCCAAACTAAGCTTCATAAGTGAAGGAGAAATAAAATCCTTTACAAACAAGCAATTGCTGAGAGATTTCATCACCACAGAGCTTTCCATACAAGAGCTTCTGAAAGAAGCACTAAAAATAGAAAGGAACAACCAGTACCAGCCACTCCAAAAAACATACCGAATGGTAAAGACCAATGATGCAATGAACAGACTGCATCAATTAACGGGCAAAACAACCAGCTAGCATCAAAATGGCAGTATCCAATTCACACATAACAATATTAACCTTAAATGTAAATGGGCTAAATGCCCCAATAAAAAGACACAGACTAGCAAATTGGATAAAAATTCAAAACCCATTGTGTACTGTATCCAGGAAACCCATCTCACATGCAAGGACACACATAGGCTCAAAATAAAGGGATGCAGGGAGATTTACCAAGCAAATGCAGAGCAAAAAAAAAAAGCAGGAGTTGCAATCTTAGTCTCTGACGAAATAGACTTCATTCTCACAAAGTGACTATATTCTCATTGCCTTCAGATGCTTGATGCTCAACAGGTCTGTACTGGGTAAAGACTGTACCTGGATGCAGTCCTGTCTGTGTGCCCAGGATCCCCCTCTCATTCCCCCAGCCTAGTCTCTGTGCTCCGTGTGTCACCTGGTTTAGCCATGGATTGGCAAACATCAGCAGTACGCTACTCCTTAAATAAGTAGATCAACATTTGAATTAGAATTTACAACATGGAAGGTATAGCCATCAAAATCCTAAAAACAACTATACAATGTAGATATTCTACTGATTTAGAGGTTTGTCTTCAAGTAATCAGTACATTTGTACTGTGATATTCTTTTTTTTAAAATATTGTCATTTAATACATTATATTAAATAAATATTAACTGATTAAGCAAATCTTAGCAGATCTTCTGGAATAAAAAACATCTGATATTGAAAGTCTTGCAAATGAGAGATCCCAATCTGTGGTTAACTGTTTAAAATTATCTAATATTTACTTTTATTTGTCATTAAAAACTATACAAACATATAATGGATCTACTACTCTCATCTATAACTCCCTTTAAAGAGGTGCAGATGTTTTAAATCTGTTCCTCAAATGACAACCTCCATCTGACATGTGGATAAACACCATTTGTGTAGAAGCCTGCATGGTTGGCAGGAAAGGGCTTACCAGGAGGAGAGTGCTAGGAGTAACCTTCAAACTAACACACGTGTTTTCAAAAGGTTTTCATGAAAATCATATTTCACTAAGAGGAGAAATTGTATGAGAACCTCCGCAGTATTCATCTTAAAGTGCTTTACGTAATAAGTTGTGTCAATGAATATACAGTCTAAGAATGAAAATACAGAGAGTTCAAAAGTGGGAAGGGTCTCAGTGGTCATGGATGTTTTCAGGAAGGCTGAGGGACTTGGAATAACAGATTTTTTAGCATTTTACTTTTAAACAAGTTTAGACTTAGGGAAATGTTGAAACTAGTGCAGAGAACTCTTGTGAATCCTTCACAACTTTATTTTTTATAACTATGATGCATTTGTCAAAACTAAGAACTCACCATTGGTATAACACTGTCAGCTAAACTATAGACTTTGGATTCTGCTGTTCTCCCCATTCATGTTTTTTCTGGTCCAGGACCCTGCCCTGTCTGTGTCTCATCAAGTCTCCTCAGCCTCTTCTGTTCTGTGACAGGTCTTCAGTCTTCCCTGGTCTGCATTTATATTTTATTGCTGCTTTTAGAACTTTTAATAAACTTGACACCTTAAAAAACACAAATTATTTTCCTACAGTTTGGTAAGTCAGTTGTCTCCACTGATTCTTCTGCTTGGGTTTTACCAGGTGAAAATCAAGCTCAGTTCTTATTGAAAGAATTTGGGAAGAGTCAGCCTGAAGCTTATTTAGGTGGTTGCTGGTATTCTACTCTTCGTGGTTGTAGGACTGAGGCCAGTTTCCCTGCTGGCTGTGAGCACGGGGCCGTCCTAAACTCCTGGTGGTCTCTCTCCGGTCCTAGCGCATAGACGCTCATCTCAGACCCAGCAACAGCGCATCAATTCGTCCTCAAACTTGGAGTCTCTCCAGCGTTTCCTCCTGCACTTGCAGCGGCTTTCTAACAGGTGCACAAAGCTTTTAAACGTCCTTTTAAACGTCCATGTGACTAGACTGGCTAAGGCTGCAGAATCCAGAAAAAACCCTCCACTTGAAGGCTGCTAACCTCAGAACTTCACATCTGCAAGTCCCTGTTGCCAAATAAGTTCACATCTGCTGGAGCCAGGGCTTAGGGTATGCATGTGGGGGAGGGGCGGTCTACTCAGCATGTCGTTTTCCATGACAGACACTTCTAAATAGTCTTGTTCAATTAGTTCGTACAATGTCCCTCAATATAGGCTTCTCTGCTGTTTCCTCATAACTAAATTCAGGTTCAACATTACTAGGAAGAGTATCACCAACAGATGATATACATGGTTAGCATATCAGAGCCGTAATTCACAAGACCATCAATGTTACCCTTGCTGACATAGACAGGGAAGTATCTGCTGAGCTCTTCAAAGTGTATGGCAAATATTTTCACTCTGCGATTAATCATGTTTTTCGGGGGAGATATTCTGAGACTCTGCGAATACCTTGTGTCCGCCCGAGATGGTGATTTTCTCTCATTCTTCACATTTATTAAATAGAATTCTCATAAAAAGGAGAAATATCCCTTTTCCCTCATTTATTGATTCAATCACTTATTTAAATCAGTATGGACTCCTGGATATGTATGTACTCTATGGGTTTTAATCCAGTATTACCATTATTTATTTTATGGTCCAAATTGTTCCAGTTTTGGCCACTGGGAGTACTACCAAGCTGGTTCTTCCATCCCCCCAACATGCCATCCTTTCATAAGCGCTTCCTTATTTTTCTGGCATCACAAGGTGCCCTGGACTCTTGTGTTCTTCCCAACCAACCTGAGATGAACCAGTTAGAGCTCTGGTTCCTTTCACTGGAGCAAGGTATTTGAGAAGCCACATGAGGGTGTGAATGCCAGGTATGCTCAGGATAATACAATTTTAGAGGAGCTTGAAATGTCATGTATTGTTTTCCTCCTCTTTTACTGCATTTTTTAGCTCCTTCTTCTCTACTGGCTCCTCCCCGTGGGTATTCAGGTATAATATAATGAAGTCTGTCCTACTTTTAATGACAAAAAATAAATACTCTTTTGAAGAAGTTTGTATCCCTACTGAAAGGAGTTAGCCAGCTTGCTTTAGGCAGATATAAGGGAAGGATCTCTGGAGAACCTCTGACCTTCTCCACCAGTGCTTACACCAGAGGTTTTGTGCAAATAAGGGCATTTGCACAGGGGGCTTGCCTAAACATGCCTGTGGAAGACTAAGGGCCCGCGTGCACACTGGGGGAAGTGGGTGGAGTCACCAGAAATTCATTCCTTATACAAATAGGGAACCCAGCTTCATCAGCATGTATCTGTATATAAGCCCTTGTATTCAACTGTGAGGAGCAACCAGCGCTCGGTTTTCAGGACTCCTCTCTTCACTGAGAGCTTTCTTTTGCTTAATAAATTCTGCACCACTCACTTTTTGGTGTCCACGCACCTAGTTTTTCCTCCTCATGAGACAAGAACCTAAGCCTAGCTGAGCTAAGGAGTAAAAAATCTTGAATCAATACGTTATCCCTACCTGTTACCACTCCAATTTTCTTTTCCGTTTTCATTACTAAACTCCTTGAAAGTGTAGGTGATCTAAATAAGTGGCTCTTAGGCATTTTCCTCTTGGAAGCTTTTTACACATGTTAGAATTACTCAGTACCCCCCAAAAGATTTTACGTACGTGAATTACAGGCGTTGTTATTTACTACATTCTGGATTAAAACTGAAGTTTTTCAAAAAATTAAAAATATTTAATGATAGTAATAATTGACATGTTAACATGCATAAGATATTTTTGAAATAAACCATAATGATTCCTCCAAAGATTAGTGGAGAGTGGCACTGTTTAACACTCTTGCGATTTTCTATCATGTCGGGCTTACTGGTACACAGCTAGATTCTGATGTTTCCTTCTATAGCCAATCTTTTTCAGAATGTCGTTCTCGCTGGAGTAGTGAAAATAAGGCCTACATGGATATGCAGTTGAGAGGAGTACTTTAATAACCAATTGGGTGATTGTGGATTGTTCACTGATACTACATCAACGTTGAAAAGTGGTAGTTTCTCAAAGTTTAGCTAAATATAGACTTAATGCATAATTGAAGAACATTTTCTACTCTATTTCATTTCAATTCTTTGGTATATCTTGGGTTATAAATGGCTCTTTTACCAAGGCATTATTTTTAAATATGTACTGGTCATTGAGAAAATGCTACTTTCCTAAGTTATGCAGATCTTCCAAATATTGATACATTTCTTTAAACAACTGTCTTACAAAGTTCCAGGAAATGCAAGCATACCCAAGCACACATTCCAGTAGCCATCACTATAATAACATCAACATGCTTCATGGGGACTCTGAAAAACTCTCCTGTGTACTTGTTGGAGAATGAATGTAAAAAAGGCAAATAATAGCATTCATATAAATAAAAAAATTTAACATTCATTTTTGTTAAAGTAGCTTGGACCTCTTGAACCCACTGTCAAAGGTGCAGGATGCCCCACCCATACTGTTCTCCAGACCCCAAATTAAAAAGCAGTGGTGCACACAATTGCTGCCCTAGATGTCTCACTGAAAACCTCTACCCACAGAGTCTCATTTAATATAACCACGGGAAAATAAGCCCATTTGTTTTCAAATCAACATTCAGTTCCGAGGTTATGCACTCCCTTTTTACTCTGTTTGTTTGTTTTGAGACAGGTTCTGGTTCTGCCATCCAGGCTGGAGTGCAGCTGTGATCATAGCTCCCTGCAACCTCTGCCTCCTGGGTCAAGTGATCTTCCCACCTCAGCCTCCTCAGTAGCTGGGGCTGCAGTTATGTGTCACCATGCTTGACTAATTTTTGTATATTTTGTAGAGATGAGGTTTTGCCATGTTGCCCAGGCTTGTTTCAAACTCCAGGGCTCAAGTGAACCTGCCACCTTGGTCTCCCAAAGTCCTGGGATTCTAGGCATGAGACCCCATGCCTGGCTCACTTTGACTCTGGATCACTTCTTCCTGGAATGCTCTTTTCTCCTGGACATCTCTAGAACTCAGTGACATTGCTTGTTACTCCTTCTGCCTCTGTGACTAGCATGCCCAAACTCCTTTATATCTTGCTCTTTTTTGCATGTAGCCTTAAAGTAGACATTTTTTTTTCAAGTTTCTCTCTTCAGCCCTCAACTGTTTTTTGCTTGATTTCTCTGGGGGCCTCCCCTACTACTACAGCACCAGATCCCATACATGTGAGGATATTTCATACTTCATTAGACTTCATCCACATGAGGACAATCTCCAATCAAACGCCCCAGCCAATGCCTTTGCCTGAAACTCAGAATCGCATATTCAGCAGCGTAATGTACGTCTACACCTAGATGCTCCTTAAACACATCCTCAGCATTTCTTTACCTGAGTTCGTCATTTCCCCTTGCACCACTGACAACAGTTATCCAAGAGTTTTGATCACAATCAACAGAAAGTAATATTTTTTATCAATCACTTTTCCTCTCTCAAGATCAGAGTGACATTTTCTTAGTCTCCAATGTGTTTCTTCTATTTTCCCCAACTCCTCAAAGGCCACTTGTTTCTTTAAATAAATTCATTTTTAAGCTCCTTTAGCATTTGAGATGTTATCCTTCCAGTCCTCGCTTAAAATATCTAGGCATTATTTAAAATATCTAGGATTTATTTCACTTAGCATAATGATTTCCTGGTTCATCCTTGTAACAGGTTTCAGTGTTACATCCCTTTGTATTGTCATGTAATATTCTAGTAAGAATATATATATATATATATATATATATATATATAACATTTTCTTCAGCAGTTCATTAGTTCATGGACATTCGGGTTGTTTCCAGCTTTTGAGTATTGTAGATAACATTGCTATGAACATTTGTGTAACTTGTGTGTATATGTGTATTAGCACTTTTAAAGTATTTTTACATAGCTACCAAGGAGTGGAATTGGTAGATCATGTGGTATCTAATGTTCAGTATTTTGTGGAACCCCAAAAGTACAGCACAAAGTGGTTTCATGACTTTATTAGTCTGGCCAGCAACATATGAAGATTATAATTTCTAGCTAGCTATCTAGCTACCTATCAGTCATGTTTAATACACCTATCCTAGTGGCTGTGAAGTGGTATTATACTGTGGGTTTTATTTCTACTTATCCAAAGGTGAGTAATGTTGGATATTTTATTGTCTATTTGTATATATTCTGTAGAGAGCTGTCTACTCAAATCCACTGCCCATTTTAAACTAGGTTATCTTTCTTATCATTGAGTTATACAAGTTATTTGTACGTTCTGTGTTGTAATAACTTACCAGATATGCAATTTGTAAATATTTCCCCTATTCTGTGTTTTTTTCATTTTTTGATGGTGTTGTGTGTAGTATGACATTTTAAATTTTGATGAGATACAGTTTACTGGCTTTTCTTTTGTTCTGAGTGCTTTTAGTATCAAATCTAAGAAATGACTGACTAAGCAAAAGTCATAAAGATTTACTACTACATTTACTTTTAAGGGTTTCATAACTCTTACACAGAGATTTATCAGTCTTTTAAAAATACTTTTGTATATGATATAAGCATCCAACTTCATTTCTTTTCATATGAATATACAGTTATTTCAGAGCCATTTACTGAAATAATTTTTCCCTATGGAATTATCTTGGCATCCTTGCTGAAAATGAATTGAAAATAAACAGAAGAGTTTATTTCTGGATTCTCTATTATCTTCCATCCTATCTTTATTCCAGTACCATACTGTCTTGATTATTCTAGAGGTACATTAAATTTTGAAATCAAGAAGTGAGAGTGTCAATTTCTCAAGATTTCTTTTGGTATTCACCATCCTCTGCATTTCTAAATGGATTTTAGGATCAGATTGACAATTTCTAGAAAAAAGGCAGCTGAGATATTGAGAGCAATTCTGTTTAATCTGTAGGTTAATTTAAGGAGGGCATCTTGATAATCTTAATTTATCTAATCTATAAACAGGAGACATGTTTTTACTTGCTTAAATAAATTTTAACATAATTCAATATCTTTTTAGTTTTTCATGTAAAAATCATGCTGTTGTGTTACACTTATTTTAAGTAGTTTATTCAATTTAGTGCTATTGTAAAACGAAGTATTTCCTTAATTTTATTTTCAGATAGCCCATCGCTAGTGTATAAAAATACAATTAATTTTTGTATATTGCTCTTGTATCCCACAACCTTGTTAAACTTATTAATTAATTCACATCGTTTGTGTGTGTTTGTGTGTATTCCTTAGAATTTTCTATAGGTAAGATCATACTGTCTGAAAATAGATAACTTTTATTTCTTTCTTCTGAATCTGAAAGCCTTTGATTTAATTTTCTTGCCTAATTGCTCTTGCTAAACTGTCCATTACAATGCTAAATAGAAGTGATAAGAGTGGACTTCCTTATCATGTTCCTGATGTTTGAGAGGAAGAATGAAGCCTCTCGCCATAAAGTATCAAGTTAGGTATGGAATTATCACATATGACTTCGATGACATTTAGCTTTCATTTCTAGTTTGTTGACTTTTCATTATTAAGAGTATTGGATTTTGTCAAATGATTTTCTGTGTCTATCAAGACACCGTTTCTTCTTCTTCTCTTTTTTCTATTTCATAGTATATTTTTATACTTCAGGCATTAAATAGTATTAATTAGTATATTAAATAATACTTTATTTCATATGTGCTATGCAGGATGTCTTTGAAAGGTGGAATATTTGACTGCTTTGTCAGTTAGCAGATGGTTAAAATAATTCAGTGATGATGACGAAGTTAGGATTTGGACCATAAGAAATTGTGAGGTGACTTCCACCAAGATGGCCAAATAGGAACAGCTCTGGAGCGCAGATCCCAGTGAGAGAGACACAGAAAATGAGTGATCTCTGCAATTCCAACTGAGGTACCAGGTTCATTTCTATGGGACTGGTTAGACAGTGGGTGTAGCCCAGGGAGGGCAAACCGAGGCAAGGCAGGGCGCTATTCCACCAGGGAAGTGCAACCGACAGGAAGATCAGGGACTTTACCCCATCAGCACTCCAGTTCAGATATTCTGCTTCTCCCATGCCCTTTGCAACCCATGGTATGGGAGAATGCTGCCGGGCTGAGGCGCACTGTGAGTTGCCAGCACCGATCTGAATGATAGCTCTGGCCTGCCCAGGACTGGGAGTTGTCAGCACAGAACTGGGTAGAGGTTTTGGCTAGCACAGAGAGCTCCTGCAGGATGGATCTATTCGTCCCCCAGAAAGAGGGAGAGCTGAAAGCAGGGAGACAGATCATATAGCTTGGCAGGTCCCACCCCCACAAAGACCAGCAAACTGAAGCCCTCTCACTTGAGAGTTTTGCAGCCAGCACATCAGTCCAAGCGCCACCTGGTAGGATCAAGCTTGGTGGGGGCAAGGATATCCGCCATTGCAAAGGTGGGTCTAATCTCGCCTGTGCAAACAAAAGCCAGAGGAAGCCTACACAGCAGCTGGGCTGAGTCCAAGGCAGCCCAGCAGTGCTGCTACAGGCAGACAAGGGACAGACTGCCTCCTCAAGTGGCTCCCTGGATCAAAGGTAGATAAACCTATGAAGATGAGAAGAAACCAGCACAAAAAGGATGAAATCATCAAAGACCAGAACGCCTCTCCTCCTCCAAGGGATCACAACTCCTCACCAGCAAGGGAACAAAACAGAATGGAAAATGAGTTTGATGAATTGACAGAAGCAGGCTTGAGAAGGTAGGTAATAACAAACATCTCTGAGCTAAAGGAACATGTTCTAAACCAATGCAAAGAAACTAAAAGCCTTTAAAAAAGGTTAGATAAAATGCTAACTAGCACAACCAGCTTAGAGAAGAACATAAATGACTTGATGGAGCTGAAAAACACAGCATGAGAACTTTGTGAAGCATACACAGATTCAGTAGCCAAATCGATTACGCAGAATAAAGAATATCAGAGACTGAAGATCAACTCAATGAAATAAAATGAGAAAGCAAGAATAGAGAAAAAAGGTGAAAAGAAATGAACAAAGCCTCCAATAAATATAAGACTATGAGAAAAGATTTAATCTATATTTGATCAATGTACCTGAATGTGAGGGGGAGAATGAATTCAAGCTGGAAAACACTCTTCAGGTTATTATCCAGGAGAACTTCCCCAACCTAGCAAAACAGACCAACATGCAAATCCAGGAAACAGAGAACACCACAAAGATATTCCTCAAGAAGAGCAACCCCAAGGCACATAATTGTCAGATTCACCAGGGTTGAAACAAAGGAACAAGTGCTAAGGGCAGCCAGAAAGAAAGATCAGGTTACCCACAAAGGGAAGCCCAACAGACTCACAGCAGATCTCTCTGCAGAAACACTACAAGCCAGAAGAGAGTGAGGGCCAATATTCAACATCCTTAAAGAAAAGAGCTTTCAACCCAGAATTTCATATCCAGCCAAACTAAGCTTCATAAGCGAAAGAGAAATAAAATCCTTTATGAACAAACAATTGCTGAGAGATTTCATTGCCACCAGACCTGCCTTACAAGAGTTCCTGAAGGAAGCACTAAACAGTGAAAAGAACAACCAGTACCAGCCACTGCAAAAACAGACCAAATGGTAAAGACCAATGATGCAATGGAGAAACTGCATCAACTAATGGGGAAAATAACCAGCCAGTAACAAAATGGCAGGATCAAGTTCACACATAACAATATTAAAGTTAAACGTAAATGGCCTAAATGCCCCAATCAAAACACACAGACTGGCAAACTGGTTAAAAATTCAAGAACCATTGCTGTGCTGTATTCAGGAAACCCATCTCATGTGCAAAGACACATATAGACACAAAATAAAGGGATGGAAGAAGATTTACCAAGCAAAAGGAGAGGAAAAAAAAAGCAGGAGTGGCAGTCCTAGTCTCTGGTAACACAGACTTTAAACCCACAAAGATCAAAAGAGACAAAAAAGGGCATTACATAATGGTAAAAGGAACAATGCAACAAGAAGAACTAACTATCCTAAATATATATGCGCCCAATGCAGGAGCACCCAGATACATAAAGCAAGTTCTTAATGACCTACAAAGAGACTTGGACTCCTGCACAACAATAGTGGGACATTTTAACACTCCACTGTCAATATTAGATAGATCAGCGAGACAGAAAATCAACAAGGATATCCAGGACTTGAACTCAGATCTGGACCAAGCCAACCTAATAGACATCTACAGAACTCTCCACCCCAAATTCACAGAATATACATTCTTCTCAGCACCACATCACACTTACTCTAAAATTGACCACATAATTGGAAGTAAATCACACCACAGCAAATGCAAAACAATGGAAATCATAGTAAACAGTTTCTCAAACCACAGTGCAATCAAATTAGAACTCAGGATTAGGAAACTCACTGAAAGCCACACAACCACATGGAAACTGAACAACTGGCTCCTGAATGATGACTGGATAAACAACAAAATGAAGGCAGAAATAAAGATGTTCTTTGAAACCAATGAGAATGAAGACACAACGTACCAGAATCTCTGGGACACACTTAAAGCAGTATCTAGAGGAAAATATATAGCAATAAATGCCCACATGAGAAGCAAGGAAAGATCTAAAATTGACACCCTATCATCAAAATTGAAAGAGCTACAGGAGCAAGATCAAAAAAACCCAAAAGCTAGCAGAAGACAAGAAATAACTAAGATCAGAGCAGAACTGAAGGAGATAGAGACACAAGAAACCCTTCAAAAAATCAATAAATCCAGGAGCTGTTTTTTTTGAAAAGATCAACAAAATAGACATACTGCTAGCCAGACTAATAAAAAGGAAGAGAGAAGAATCAAATAGATGCAATCAAAAATGATAAAGGGGATATCACCACTGATTCCACAGAAGTACAAACTACCTTCAGAGATCACTATAAACAACTCTATGTACATAAACCAGTAAATCTGGAAGAAATGGATAATTTCCTGTGCATTTGCACCCTCTCAAGACTAAATCAGGAAGAAGCTGAAACTGTGAATAGACTAATACAAGGGCTGAAGTTGAGGCAGCAATTAATAGCCTACCAACCGAAAAAAGTCCAGGTCCAGATGGGTTCACAGCCAAATTCTGCCAAACATACAAAGAGGAGCTGGTATCATTCCTTCTGAAACTATTCTAAACAACACAAAAAGCGAGAATTCTCCCTAACTGATTTTATGAAACCAACATCATCCTAATACCAAAACCCAGAAGAGACTCAACTACAAAAGAAAATTTCAAGCCAATATCCATGATGAACATAGACACAAAAATCTTAATAAAATACTGGCAAACTGAATGTAACAGCACATCAAAAAGCTTATCCAACATGATGAAGTAGGCTTCATCCTGGGAATGCAAGGCTGGTTCAGCATATGCAAGTCTATAAATGTAATGCAAAACATAAACAGAATCAAAGACAAAATCCACATGATTATCTCAATAGATGCAGAGAAGGCCTTCAACAAAATTCAACAGCCCTTTATGCTAAACACACTCAATAAACTAGGTATCAGTGGAACATACCTCAAAATAATAAAACCTATTTACAACAAACCCACAGCCAATATCACACTGAATGGGCACAAACTGGAAGCATTCCCTCTAACATCTGGCACTAGACAAGGATGCCCTCTCTCACCACTCATATTCAATATAGTATTGGACATTCTGGCCAAAGCAATCAGGCAATAAAAAGGAAATAAAGGGTGTTCAGTTAGGAAAAGAGGTAATCAAATTGTCTCTATTTGCAGATGACATGATTGTATATTTAGAAGACCCCATTATCTCAGCCCCAAATCTCCTTAAATTGATAAGCAACATCAGCAAAGTCTTAGGATACAAAATCAGTATGCAAAAATCACAAGCATTCCTCTACAACAATAACAGAGAGCCAAATTAAGAGCAAACTCCCATTCATAATTGCTACAAAAAGAATAAAATACCTAGGAATACAACTAACAAAGGATGTAAAGGACCTCTTCAGGGAGTACTACAAACCACTGCTCAAGGAAATAAGAGAGGACACAAACAGATGGGAAAATATTCCATACTTATGGTTAGGAAAAATCAATATCATGAAAACGGCCTTACTGCCCCAAGTAATGTATAGATTCAACACTGTCCCCATCAAGCTACCACTGACCTTCTTCACAGAAATAGAAAAAAACACTTTAAACTTCATATGGAACCAAGAGAGAGCTCTCATAGCCAAAACAACTCTAAGCAAAAAGAACAAAGCTGGAGGCATCACTCTACCTGACTTCAAACTATACTATAAAACTACAGTAATCAAAACAGTATGGCACTGGTACCAAAACAGAGATATATACCAATGGAACAGAACAGAGGTCTTGGAAGCAACACCACACATCTACAACCATCTGATCTTTGACAAATCTGACAAAAATAAGCAATGGGGAAAAGATTCCCTGTTTAATAAATGGTGTTGGGAAAACTGGCTAGCCATGTGCAGAAAGCTGAAGCTGGACCCCTTCCTGACACCTTACACTAAAATTAACTCCAGACGAATTGAAGATTTAAACATAAGACCTAAAACCATAAAACCCTAGAAGAAAACCTAGGCAAAACCGTTCAGGACACAGGCATAAGCAAGGACTTCATGACTAAAACACCAAAAGCATTGGCAACAAAAGCCAAAATAGACAAATGGAATCTAATTAAACTTAAGAGTTTCTGCACAACAAAAGAAACAATCATTAGAGTGAACCGGCAACCAACAGAATGGGAAAAAATTTTTGCAAGCTACCCGTCTGATAAAGGTCTAATATCCAGAATCTACAAAGAACTAAAGCAGATTTACAAGAAAAAAACAAGCAAATCCATTCAAAAGTGGGTGAATGATATGAACAGACACTTGTTAAATGAAGACATATATGAGGTCAACAAACATATGAAAAATGCTCATCATGACTAGTCATTAGAGAAATGCGAATCAAAACCACATTGAGATACTATCTCATGCCAGTTAGAATGGTGATCATTAAAAAATCTTGAGACAACAGATGCTAGAGAGGATGTGGAGAAATAGGAACACTTTTGGTGGGAATGTAAATTAGTTTCACCATTATGGAAGACAGTGTGACGATTCCTCAAGGACCTAGAAATAGAAATACCATCTGACCCAGCAATCCCATTACTAGGTATATACTCAAAGGATGATAAATCATTCTATTATAAAGACATATGCACACATATGTTCATTGTGACACTGTTGACAATGGCAAAGACCTGGAACCAACCCAAATGCCAATAAGTGATAGACTGGACAAAGGAAATGTGGCACAGATACACCATGGAATACTATGCAGCCATAAAAAGTGGTGAGTTCATGTCCTTTGTAGGGACATGGATGAATCTGGAAACCATCATTCTCAGCAAACTGACACAGGAACAGAAAACCAAACACCACATGTTCTCACTCATAGGCGAGTGTTAAACATTGAGAACCCATGGGCACAGGGAGGGGAATATCACACACTGGGGTATGTTCAGAGTTGGGGAGCTAGGGGAGGGACAGTGGGGTGCAGCGAGGTTGGGGAAATGTACTGGGAGAAATGCCTGATGTAGATGACAGGGGGATGGAGACAGCAAACCATATGGCATGTGTGTACCTATGCAACAATCCTACAAGGTCTGCACATGTACCCCAGAACTTAAAACACAATAAAAAAAAAGAAAGAAATTGTGAGGTGTTTGAATGATTAAAACTAATCCGCGTTGACAACCAATTACAGTGATGTTATAGACCTTTTGGGAGACTCATAAGAATACATGTAAGCTTTTCCTTCATCATACATTCATTTTTTGGTCAGATACAAGACTAGAGAACATAAACTTTACAACTAGAGAACACATTGCTCCCCTGCTTCTACCAGATGAGTAGTATGAGCCAGGAGAATAAGAATTATCATTGTTAGGCTTACATCAGCAACACACACTCAGAATTTGCCAGATTCAACTTTCATTCTCAGAATAAATACAGCATTCTTAAGTTTTTTTCCTCTGGGAACTGACTTGAGTTATTCATCTTATAATATAATCACTCATTTGGCTGTGAAAGATCTTAGCATTTCTTTAAAAGCAACTTCTTAACTATAATGAAAGTGTCAAACCTGATTAAATGTACGACAGTTTTCTTAATATTGCTACAATTATTTTAGACTTCTTGATTAATTGGCATGATATCAAGAGCAGTTCACTGAAACACTCGAAAAGATGTATTTACATTTCATGAAAGTGTTATTTGGTTTGAAAAATCACATAGAACTTTCACATAAAAACACAATAGAAAAAATATTTATGTTCATTTTCATATTTATATATTATACACAATGTATTAGCTTTTATATGATATAAAGTATTATTTTGAAATTTTTCTTTATTAGTACTTAATAAATATAAATTTTAATCAAATAAATACTGCTTTCCTTGATGAGCTTTAAATTGTGTGCATCTAGTTGTAAAATAATGATTTTTGTAAGAATTTTTACTGTGCGCGTTCTAAGACTGAGTCACGTCTTTGGTATCCCACTGTTCATGTATGTATGTGCTGACAGTGGTATATCAAAGATTTGATTCAATCTCATGCCTACACTCATTTGCTATGATTGCTATGTTAAGCTAAACACAGCATACAAAAATGCCTACTTAAAAAAAGAAAGATGTGTTTTATCTGTAAGAAAAATATGAATTATAGATCAAGATGTCAAAACTTTGTGATAGGGAACTAGAATGAACAAATAACTAATACAACCATTTAACAAAAACCTGAAAAAAGGTGTAACTCCTACTATAGGGTTTGAGCTGTTATCGTTTCAGTAACTGAATACATTTACTTTAAGCTCTCACCTCTCAGAACTGACTTTTTTAGAAACTTAGTAACAAATGGTTAAAATCACACTGGCTTCATTAGCCCTACCTTTCTTATATAAATTATCTGTTTAATTGAATCGTTTCCAGTTAAAGTTGGCCTGCTCTTGGTTCACATAAAGAAGAGTTTTGTATAAAAAATGATTATTATGTCTCACATTGTTCAGTCATCATGAGTGTCCTTTTCAGTCAACAGCTTTTCTTCTAGAAATGTTTCCTAATCTGGTTTCTTTCCTGAGTCTTTCAAAAATATTTAGCAATGTAACTTATATTGGAAAATGTGATATTCTTTTCCCTTCTTTTTAGTTCTAGTTTCTCTGTTCAGTTCTCCCAATGTCCATCTGCTTTCTCTCTTCTGTTTATGATGTAGGCTAATGCTTGTGCTGGTTGCTTCATAGGCATGTAGAACCCACTCTGAACAAAACTTGGCATCTCCACACTCCTTTACATTCATTTTCTCAAAAAAACTGGTTATCTACATTAACACCACTGACCACTGGATGACTGCATGGAAAGCTGCACTGTAACTAAGAACAGCAAGTTGAACTTCACATTGAATGAAGTGAATCCAAAATGGGTAGCTGAGGTTGGTGACCGAAAGGTTTTACGAGCACTGCTTAGTCAACACATATTTTTTTTTTCTAGTGGCATGAGAAGCTCAGTCCCATGAGAAAGGAAAATTAACAGCTTTACAGATTAAAGATTGAAGACTTGCAAGTTAGATATGGAAGGGAAACAAGGACCATAAGATGTGAGTGTGTGCTGAAGTTACTGCACCATAGTGTAGAAAGACTGGCTGGTATCCACCAAGACTAACTTCTTGCTAGTCACAGAATTGGATGGCATTTTCTAGGCTCCCTTTCAGTTAGGTGTGCACATATGATTGAGTAGTAAGTACTAATGATATGCACTCATTCTTCAAAAAAAAAAAAAAAAACAGGGGAAGATAGAAGACAGAAGTCTTCAAATCAGGGAGAATTTTTTCTTTATGTGAAAAACAATTCAAAGGACAACATGTATCCCATCAGAAAACATGAAGGCATAAAGAAAACACAAAATTTTTTAATAGCTGAAAGAAAAAAGTTCCAGTCTGATATGTTTTGGCTTTGTGTCCCCCCAAAATCTCATCTTGAATTATATTCCTGTAATTTCCATGTGTTGTAAGAGGGATCCAGTGAGAGATAATTTGAAGAAAGGAGGCAGTTTTCCCCATACTGTTCTCATGGTAGTGAATAAGTCTCACAAGATATGATGGTTTTATCAGGAGTTCTGCTTTTGCATCTTCCTCATTTTCTCTTGCTGCCACCATGTGAGGAGTGCCTTTCTCCTCCCCGCATGATTCTGAGACCTCCCCAGTCATGTGGAACTGTAAGTCCAATTAAACCTCTTTTTCTTCCCAGTCTCATGTATGTCTTTATAACCAGTGTGAAAATGGACTAATACAAGAGTCCCTAATCGTTTATCTAACAAAAATGTCCTTCAGGAATTAAAGAGAAATTGAGACCTTCTTGTATGAAGGAAAACTAATAGAATTTATTACTCATAGACCTATCCTACAAGAATTACCTAAGAATCTTCTTCTCTCAACAGAAAGGAAATGATAAAAGAAGAAATCTTAGAACATCTGAAAGAAAGAAAACACAATAAAAAATAAAAACATATGTACATACAGTTTTTTTCTGGTGTTTTCTAAACATTTATTGAGTCAAAAATTACTATTTATGTATTTAGTATATAATGTTATACATCCATAAAATTTTCTAAAATAACTGTCTGCAAAAAACAAAAACATAAAAATGAGTTAAAAATATGAATTGACCATTTGCAAAAATTATACAAATGAACTTAAGTATATGAAAAGATGTCCAATTTTACTTTTGATAAAATAAAGGGAGTAATAAAACGATGGCACCACCATTTCTCACCTATATGACTGGCAAAAAATCACAAACTTGCCATCCTTCTATGTTGCCAAGGCTGTTATTGCAATTCTGTCCTGCACATGCTGCTGTTGGAATGCCAATGTTTACCTGTATGGAGGAGAATTTGGTGACAGCTAGCAAAATTACATATGCCTTTATTTTTTGACACAGCAGTCTTACCTCCAATAATTTATCTTAAAAGATACTTCTTAAATACAAAACAACATATGTACAAAGTTATTAACTGTGACATTGATTACAATAGGAAAATATTGGAAAACCATAATATTCAGAAGAATGATTAAAGAAACTATGCTCATCCACATAGTAGACTTTAGGAGCTATAAAACAGAATGGATATGTTAATAGATTGAGAGTGATGACTTCCGGATGTATTGCAAAGGCTAAATAAATATGGGAAAAAGTTATCACTCAATTCTAATGAAATACAAGTATCTTAGGCGTTAACTCAAGCATGTACGTTTGTTGCTTTGATTTCACGAACTGAGCTGCCAGTTTGCGATCCTGCTCCAAGCACTCTCCTTGGCCGAGAGCATCCACTCTTGCAGCTTAATTACAATTCAAACAATGGCTCTTAACCTTTTATTGGAAACTAATACAAAGCACAAGGAAGAAACTCTAAGAATGCCATATGAGCTGTTCAGTGAGGGGGCCTCACTGTATTATTATAATCTATTACATTCTACCTTAGAATCCAAGTTAAAAGATCCCTTGAAAGAAGAGCTAGATGATACACATAGTTCCCCCTTATCCATGGTTTCCACATTACATGGTTTCAGTTACTGGCAGTCAGCCACATCTGAATATATTAAGATATTTTGAAAGAGAGAGAGATACCACATTTACATAGCTTTTATTACAAGATAATTTTATAATTATTTATTATTAGTTTTCATTATTAATCTTTCTGTACCTGATTTATAAATTAAACTTTATCATAGGTATGGTACTGAACTCTCTTTATATATACTATGTATTTTTCTTTACATGCATACCTATGATAGAGATTAAGTGGGGACTACTTGTATCATGTAGCTCTTCTTTCAAGGAATTTTTGAACTTAAATTATAAGACAATTTAATGGATTATGACAATACAATATTATAAGTCCTGGAATGAAACTGTAATAGGCAGAATAAAGATAGGGAGAGCTGTGATGAGGATGAATTTCTTAAGTGAGGTAGCTGGTGTCTGAATTGATGATTAACAGCTCAATTGTCAAGATGAAAGATAGATGAGGTTGCCCTTCCTGGCAGATATAGTCGTCCCCCCTTATCCATAAATGAAATATTCCAAGGTATATTTTTTGGCATTCACTGGGGGTCTTAAAAGATTGCCCCTATGCATAAGAAAAGACTACCATATTTAATTGCTTTAAAGAATTTATCCTTAGCAAGTAATTTCTTGACCATGGTTCATAATTAATAAATACATTTTTCAGTAATAGGTAAGTGAATAAATTAATAAGAGGCATGATAAATGGATACTAAGCAATAAGGCTTAAGGGTTTCAGGGTAGAATTATGTTTTTTAAATGGCCCAATGTTAACAAAATGCCATTGATTTATTCTTAGTAAACTCAAGATTCTAGATTCTACACTACTTTCAGGCAGCACTGTCTGGTCAATGACCACTGGGTTTAAAAAAATCTATAGTAATGCTTCAAGGTATATTTTGTGCATTCCAATATGTCACTCACTTAGCAGAAAGTCAGTTTAATTGGCTGCAAACTTATCTTAGCGCTTGAGTGATTGTAGGTTAGATATTTATTTTCCATATGAAATGAAAAGGGAAAATTTGGCCTTCATAAACATTTACTTGTTAATATCGCTAAGTTTCTAATGATGTGTCAGGCTGTGCTCAGCCTGAGCAGAAAGGACACAGAGATGAATGTCACGGGGCTCTGCCATGACAGCAAGAACTACTGCAGAAAAGGTGCAGCAAACATGTCCTGAGGCAGAGAGGATGGAGTAACACGTTACCTTGGGGATCAGGGCAGCTTTGCTAGTGGAGGTGCCCATTTTTCATGAAGAAAGCGGACTTTACCAGATTCAGAAAGATATTGAGATTTACTTGGGGTGGCAGCAAAATATTATGGAAAATATTAGCAAAAGTTATAGATTGTAATCTCAAACCTTTTGGAAGCCCAGAGGGTTTTATTGAGGCAGGCCGAAGGCAGCCACCTCATTTACATTAGCATGGGAAAGAGATAGAAATGGTCAAAGGATCAAAGGCCTTCCTAGCTTAAGTGCATTTACCCCACATCCCTTTGTCTCCACTCTGTTTACGCATGTAAACTTTGTGCTGGGTGGTCCTTTCAGGGGGAGATTAAAGGGAAATTACCTGTTAATAGAATTTACTCTGGGCCTGGAAACTAAAGCTTTTATTAGTCATAAAACCATTCTTCTAACCATGTTTATTATCCACAAGTGTGTTGTCTTAGGACCTCTGTTGTAAAATTCATACTGCATAAATGTAATGATGGAGAGGAGTCTTGGTCAATTGGCTGCATTTCACTCTCTAAAAGCAGCCGACAGCCATCCCTAGTCCACTTGTACCACTGTAATAGTGTGAGAGTGCATTCATTCTTCCATCTTTGAGTCAGGGTCTGCAGGACAGACCTCTGCAGATGGTGGTCAGCATCTCAGAAAGAAGGCAGGGCATCCCTGAAACAGAATCAGCTGAATCATTTCAGCAGCTGTCAATACTGAAACATTTTGTGTTAATCTCTTCAGCTCAGGTATTTCACAACATATTAATGCCCATATGTTTAAATATAGGCAAAAAAGCTCTGGCATTTTTTTCGTAGTCCTTCCATGATGATTACTGGGATGGTTTTTTTTTTTGGAAGACAAAAATCTCTATAAAATCACCATGTCCTTATTTGCTGGTACCGTAACAAAGGCTGGTTCTGCCTATTAGTTTTCCAGCTTCGCCCAAGAAGCACATGCTGTTCAGGAGTAGTGAGTAAACGACTTTGGCTGAAGGCCAGTGTTTGGGGGAAGTAGGAAGCAGCACCATTTGAGATGGGCACGTTTTATTGCAGCCATATTGTGAGGAGGGGGTAGTATTAAATGAGGTAGAGATTACAGAAGATGAAGAGGCAGGTTTGGGATGGAAGATACTAAATTTGGAATTGAATGTGTTAAGTTTGAGGTCACTGTCAGAAATCCAGAAGGAGAAATAAAGAGAAGTCATGAATTGGGCATATGTGTTTGCCATATTTATGGATGAAGTCCAGATTTCTCTCCATCAAACGCTAAAAACAAAAATAGAGAATAAAAATTAAAACAAGAGAAGTCTTTCTATGACTATTTTAATTGTACTCCCAGGAAGAGCAATGCAGAGAGACAAGATAGTGGCCCGTGGTAAGTGGATGATGTCCACACTTAGAAGGCAGCATGGTACCATGATTTTTTCCCAAAACTTAGTGAGGAAAATGAAACAACAGCTCTGATTCGTCGCACAATTCTCTTAGCAAAAGCTGGGATGCATTGTGATAGATGCAGGAACAGGACCAGATGCACTGGGTGCCAGGCTCGTAATTAAGCACAGGAGTTTGTAATTACCTTCTCCTCTTGTGAGAAGAAAAGGATAATTAAACAGCCAAGTCCCAGCAGATGCTGGAAAAGGGTTTCTGATTGTCAAGGAGAGCCCTAAATTCACTTGTACTTTAACTCCTGACAGTATTAGGGAATTATTTTTTTCCCCTAAAGTATTTAATGTTTCCTGAAATAATTGCTTCAAGTCTGAAGAGATTGTGCAGGTTGGCTTTAAAAATTCAGGCAGTAAACATGTATTAAATAACTCCCAGGTAGGGGTGTGTGTGAAGCTTTGGTGTTGACGTGCTCAGTTCTTGTCCTCAAATAGTTCACAGTCTAAAGGAATTGATGATCCTGGAGCCACTGTATAATGTATAGTGGTTGATGTTTTAATAATGATTTTTAGATTTCTCTTTTTACCTTTCAGACTGGAGGAGTTTGTGTCATAGGTTTTAGCTACCAGAAAACTTGTAGTCTTTGTCAAGAGGTGAGTTAAAGGGACATCAGATGTCAACCCTGAATGAGATGAGCCAGTTGTGTGACGATCTCGAGGAAGGGTGCTCTAAGCAGAGGGCACAGCTTAGTCAAAGACCATCCAGCTAAAAATGAGGTTGCCCTTTGGAAGAATAGAAATAAGGCCAGTGTGGCCAGAAGCAAGTGTGCAAGAGGTGACTGATAGTAGTCAAGGATGAGGTACACACAGGTAAGAGATTTTTATAATGCAGCAAATTGCAAAAATATATGAGATCATTTCTCTCTCTGTGCCCAAGCTGCTTTGCTATGTGACTTTCCGGCACCTTTCTAAAGAAGTGAAGTCTATTTCTAAACCCTTGAATCTGGCCTGAGTTTTTACTTTCTTTGGGCACAGAACACAGAGGAAGTGTTTTTGTAGCATTTCCAAACGTGGCTTTGCACAATTCTACTCCCTCTGATCGTGTGAAAATGACTGGCTGCCACTCTGAAAGATGAAGTCCATGTGAAGAAAAACTAGCTACTCCAGCCCACGGTCAGCTAGCCCCCAGCTGGCCACAGACGCAGGAGGGACCCCCAGCCAAGAGCAAATGAACCTGCATCAGGTCAGCAGCGCCTCCTCTGTGAGCCCAGACCTACTTATCAAAAACAGTGTCGTGAAATCAAAACATGTTTTTCTCAGCCAATGTCCTCTAGCGTAATTTTTAGTGGATTTTTTTATAGATCAAAAACTAGCTGATGCAGGTTAAAATCACATTATATTGAACATTGTAAGCTACATTGAGTAGTTTAGATGTTTGTGCACTTGCTGTGCAAAGACATTAAAGTTCTTGTGATCAATTTCATGTTTTAATAGCATTCTGATGATTAGAAAAAGAGTTGAGGAAGGCCAAGAATGAGACCACTGAGATAATTTGGGAAACAGTTGCAATGGACAAGTGACAATAATGTTGATTGAGTGGTAATACTGGAAATGAAAGAAAAAGAACAGAAACATAAATATTTTGAATGAATAACAGGCAAGATTTAATGAATGATTATATACAGTTGGTGAGAGAAAGAAAAGAATCAATGATTCTTCCAACAAATATTGTGTGCATATAAGTTTTTGAAAATGATAAAGTATCCCCTGAACAAAGGCACAGACCTTATCATCATAGAACTACGGTATCATAGATGTTAAACAAATATTTACAGAAATAAAGGCAGAATTATTACTGTTACAGTGTTTTTAGAGAAGAGGTACATATGTTGCTGTGGAAGCTTCCTGATATTGAAGTCCATATAGTTTAGCACTGTGCTATATGGTATCGTCTTTCAGATTACAGACTAGATATCTACGTTAATTTATTTTGTCGTTACAGTGCTGACTTGTGGCCAGAATTCTTTTAGAAAATAAAATAGGTACAGCTATCAGTATACATTATATAGGTTACTGATACTTAGAATTTAATGAATTCATGTTTTATTTTAAACTTATGCATTGAGAAGTAATGTATGTGTGTGAGTATATTTGCATTCATCTGCAAAACAAAAATGTAGGAAAAGCATACATATAGCATAGGTTTTGAAATTATATTCTATATAAATATGGTTTAGGCCAGATGCTTATCAACTTCCTGTTAAAAAGCCTCTAATAGTTGGGAGTAGAGATACTTATCTCTTATCTTCTAACATAAGAAAAAATATTGTCTGCTGAAACAGTTAGGTCTGCATTCAGTTTTTAGCCCAGAGCAGAGTGATGCTGGCCAATTGCTACTGATATAACAGCTATCAGTTTTGCAGGAAAAGTGGCTAATTTCCACAGAAAAATTAAAAATTATATTCTATTTCTTTCTTTATTGTTTCTCCTTCTCTAAAGCTGTGTTAGTATCATGAGTGTTAAAAAGCAAAGCCATTTTAAACACTGTTTAAATGAAATGTTACATAAACTTGACATATGTCATGAAGTGTTACATGACATAACATTAATAAATTAAGAAATAGTGTATGTTACTTTGGTTCAATAAATAAATATCAATAAAGTATACTGTGTGTTATATATACACATGTATACATATAGTAATACACATATATACATATAGTGTATATATATACCTATGTGTATATACACCTATGTGTATATATATTACTATATGTGTATATACAATATTACATACACATAGTAATATTATATATATTATATATACATAGGTGTAATATATAATATTACTATGGTAACGTGCAATTAAAATAATTACTACTCAGTTAATTGATTGCATATAAATTAGCTCAAATATCAAAATATATCTTTGAAATTTCTTAACTTTTTAAGCTTGAATTATCACAAATACCATCCCAGACTATCACCTGTATAATGTAGAATTTCTGATTTGCATTGGAGTTGCATTAATATACATGATGGGAGAAAATATTTGAAGAAACATGAACCAAAACACTTAAGTATTATCTTTTATTCTAGAGTCATTCTATATCAACTATTTTTTGAAATAGTGGGTCAGTAATATTGACAGAAAAATGAAACAACCTCATTTTATTTTAGATAGCAATGTGCTTAGCTAAAATAACTGATAACAAACCAGAACCTGTACATACAGAAAAATCACCACTAAGAGGGAATGTTATAGCAGTAAACACATAAAAAATAGAAAGCCTTCAAATAAACAACCTAATGATGCAACTCAAGGCGCTAGAAAAGCAAGAGAAAGGCTGGCTGCAGTGGCTCACACCTGTAATCCCAGCACTTTGGGAGACCGAGGTGGGCAGATCACCTGAGGTCAACAGTTCGAGACCAGCCTGACCAACATGGAGAAATCCCATTTCTACTAAAAATACAAAATTAGCTGGGCATGGTGGTGCATGCCTGTAATCCCAGCTACTCAAGAGGTTGAGGCAGGAGAATCCCTTGAACCCGGTGATCATTCATATTCAGTGATCATTCATACTTAGAGAAAGACCTGAGAAGACCTTACAGGTGTATCTCAGGCTAATTTACATCACAAAACAGCCTATAATTAAAACAAACTAAGGCAAAAAGCAACAAACCCTGAGAAAGGAGTTTCTCCGCATAACATAGGAAGGGAGGAATGAGTTACCACTTTATTAGGATCAATCATTCAGTTTTCAACAAAAAATAACAAAGCATACAAAAGACAAAAGACAAGTAAGGATAGTCTACTAAAGAAATAAACAAAAACTTTCACTGAGAAGAACCAGATGGTAGATCTGCTAAAGACTTTAAAACTATCTTCATGATGCTCAGGTAACTAAAGGAAGATGTGGAGAAAGTCAAGCAAATGATATATGAACAAAATAAGAGTTGTCGGTAAAAAGAAAAAAGAAACCAAAAATAAATTCTGGAAGTGAAAAGTGCAATAACTAAAATTAAACACTGAGTCAATGTTGAATTCTTGCCTTTCTGGGATTCAAAAGCAAATGTGAGCAGGCAGAAGAAAGAATCAGTGAACTTGAGGACAGGACAATGAACATGATGAAACCGGAGGACCAGAATTTTAAAAAATTAAAGAAAAGTGAACAGAGTCATCAGTTGGGACATCATCAAGCAGAACAATGTATGCAGTATGGGAGTGTCAGAATAAGAGGAGAAAGAGAAAGGGACAGAATAAATGTTTTAGGGTGTCATGACCAAAAACACACATTTGATGAAAGACATGAATATAAGCATCTGAAAACTCAGCAAACTCAAAATAAACCTCAAAAAGAGATAAAAACCAAGACACATTATAAGGAAATTATTAAAAATCAAAGACACAAAATAAAAGCAGGAAGAGGGAAATAATTCATCACATTAGGGGGATTTTCAATAAGATGATCAGATTTCTAATCAGAAACCTTAGCGGTCATAAGGCAGGTAGGGGATATATTCAAAGTGCTGAAAGAAAAAGAAGCCTGTAATTTCAGCACTTTCATAGACCAAGGAGAAAGGATCACTTGAACTCCAGAGTTTGAGCCTGGTCAACAGAGTGAGACGGTCTCTACGACAAATTTTAAAAATTTTACTAGATTTGCTGGTGTGTGCCTGTGGTCCCAGGTACTCAGGAGGCTGAAGTGGGAGGACCCCTTGTGAAAAATGAAAGACAAAAACTCTATAAGCCACATAGAAAACATAACAAAATGACAGAAGTAAATCTCTAATGATTTAGATATAAATGAATTAAATTTTCTTTTTTCCCCTCCCGCCCCAACCCCTCAAAGTAAACTTTCTAAGTAAAATACAAATGTTGGGAGAAGGGAGAATAACAAATTATCCAACTATATGCTGTCTATAAGAAACTCATTTTAGGTCACAAAACACAAATATATTTAAAGTGAAAGGACAGAAAAAGATTCTATAGATATCATAACAAAAAGACAGCAGGATATCAGATAAAATAAATTTTAAATCAAACACAATTAGAGGAGATGAACCAGGACATTTGTATTAGTTGGGGCTCTCTAGAGAAACAGAACCAATAGACTATAAATATATAATGTGATGTATCACTATATAAAAGGAGATTTACTCTGGGAATGGTTTCATGTGATTAGGCAGACTGAGAAGTCCCACAATATGCCACCTATCATCTCAGTTCAAGTCCAAAGGCCTGAGAACCCAGGGAGCTAATGAAGCAGCTCTCAGTACAAGGCTGAAGGCCGGAGAACCTGAAGTTCTGAGGTCCAAATGCAGGAGATGTGTGTTTCAACTCCAAAAGAGATAATAAATTTGCTTTTTCTCTGCCTTTTTGTTCTATCTGGGTTCTCAATTGATTAGATGGTGCCCTCAAACACTGAATAAGAGAGGATCTCCATATTCAGTCCACTGAATAAAATATCAGTCTATTCCAGAAACATCCTCAAAGACATACACAGAAATAATGGTTTACCAGCTATCTTACGATCCTTTAACCCATTCAAGTGGACACCTAAAACTGCTAGCCAATACAGCATTATATATTAATAAAAAGTTCAATACAGCAAGAAGATATAACAATCATAAACATTTATGCACCTAACAAAATACCATCATACTATATGAAGCAAAACTGAAAAAAATAAAGTGAGAAGTAGACAGTTCAACAATCATAGTTGAATACTTTAACACCCAATCTTAATAATTAATATAATAACTAGACAGAAGATAAATAAACATACTAATTAACTAACCAGATTTAAAAGGCATATACAGAACACCCTATCCAGTGACAACAGCACACATATTTGTCTCAAGTCCATATGAGACATTTTCTAAGATCATATGTTAGGTCACAAATTGGGACAAAAACATTTAGAAAGATAAAGATAATACAAAGTATCCTAACTACGGTGGGATAAACTTAGAAATGATTAACAGAACTGAAAAATTCACAAATTTGGGGAAATTAGACAACATATTCTTAAATAACCAATGGACCAAATACTGAATCATCAAGAAAAATTCAGAAATTCTTACAGGTGAACAAAAATGAAAACGTAAGATACCAAAACTTATAGGGCACTGTGAAAGTAGTGCCAGTGGGAAAATTTATAAACACTTACATTGAACAATAAAAAAGTTCTAAAATTAATATCTAGGCAAACTAAACTCAGATCTAACAAAAGGATGTAAATATTAAAGCAGAGATAAATAAAATATATAGTTTTTAAAAATAGAAAAATATCCAAAAATTAGTTCTTTGATTTAAAAATTGACAAAACTTTAAGTAGATGAACTAAGAAAAAAAGGAGAGAAGACTAAAATACTGAAAATCAGAAACAAATTTGAAATGTTATTAATTTTAGAGAAATAAAAAAGATTATGAGTACCATGAACAACTATATGCCAACAAATTGGATAAACTATATAAAATGGATAAATTTTTAGAAACACAAAACAATACTAACTGACAAAAAAACTAGGGACTATGAATATACTTATATCTAGTAAGGAGATGGAATCAGTTGTCAAAATCTACCAAAGAAGAAAAATACTATACCTGATGCCTTCATGGCTGACTTCTATCTAATATTTAAAGAATACCTAATACTAATTATTCTCAAACGTTTCCAAAAAAATTGAAGAAGAGGAAATATTTACTAACTCCTTTTATAAAGCTAGCAGTACCTTGATACCAAAACCAGACAGACACTCTAAGAAAACTACATACCAACATTCTTTAGGAAAATTAGGGCATGATACTCAACAAAATACTAGTAAAGTGAATTCAATAGCATATTAAAAAGGATTATATATCATGACCAAATGGGATTTATTGCTGCAATGCAAGGATGGTTTGACACAAAAATTAACATAATACACCACATTAGCAAAATAAAAGAGAAAAAAAAAACCATGATCATCTTAATTAATGCAGAAAAAATCATTTAACGAAATTCAAGACCCTTTCATAATAAAAGTACTCAACAAACTAGAAATAGAAAGAAACAACCTTAACAGAGTAAAGGTCATATTTGAAAAACTCATATAGTACTCATTGGTGAAAGACTGAAAGCAATTTCTCTAAGATGAGAAATAAGTCAAGAATGCCCACTTTCACCACTTCTACTCAACATAAAACTGGAGGTACCAACCATGTAAATTAGACAATAAAAGAAAGAAACGGCATCCAAATTGGAGATAAAGAAGTAAAATTATGTGTTTGCAGTTGATAAAAGCTTACATGCAGAAAACTCTAAAGATTCCACAAAAATATTGTTTTAGCTAATAAATGATTCAGCAAAGTAGAGGAATGCAAAGCCAATACAAGCAAAAATTAGTGACATTTCCACACAGTAACAGTGAATGATCTGAAAAACCAATTATGGAACAGTTCTATCCACAATAGCATGATGAAGAATAAAATACTTAAGAGTTAACCACAGAGTTGAAAGACTTATACAATGAAAGCTACAAAACACTGTGGAAATAAATGTAAGATGATATAACAAAAATGGAAAGATATACATTTTTTATGGACTCGAAGACTTAATATTGTTGAGATGTCAATACTACCCAAATTGATGTACAGGTTCAACATAATTTATATTAACATATCAATGAGATTTTATTCTAAGAATAGAAAATCTCATCTTAAAATTTATATGGACTCTCAGGGACCCCAAATGACCAAAACAATCTTGAAATAGGACAGTTTAAGACCCACAATTCCTCATTTCAAAATTTCCTATATAGCTATAGTAATCAGCATTATGTGGTACAGACTGAAAGACAGGCATATAACCTAATGGAATAGAATACAGAGTCCAGAAATAACCCATCATATATATGGTAAAGAGAATTTTTAACAAGGGTGCCAAGATCATTCAAGAGAAAGTTCTGTCTCTTCAACGATTGGTGCTGAAAAATGTAGAAGAATTAAGTTGACACTTATCTAACACCATTTAAAAAATTAACTGAAAAGGGATGAAAGACCTAAACATAAGACCTAAAACTATAGCATTCTTATAAGAAAATGTAGGGTAAAAGCTTCATGAGAGTTGATATTTGTCTATCGTTTATTGGATATGACACAAAAACACAGAAACAAAAGAAGAATAGACAAATTGGACTTTATTAAAAATTTTAAAACTGCATATTAAATGACAATATAAACAGAGGAAGAAGTCAATGCATGGAATGAATGAAAATAATTGCCAATCATCTATCCAATGAGATATTAAAATCCAGAATTGTAAAATAATGTACCGTGGAAAATAATTTGGTGGTTCTTCAAAAAATTAGAAATAGAATTACTGTATGATTCAGCATTCCACTTCTACGTACATACTCCAAAGAAGTGAAAGCAGAAGTTCTCAAATAGATATGTTTTACCCATGTTCATAGAAGCATTATCCACAATATTTAAAACATGGAAGCAACCCATGTTAATTGGGGGATGAATGAACAAGCGAAATATGGTCTATGCATACAATGGAATATTATTAAGCTTTTAAAAATAAGGAAATTCTGCAAAATGCTACACGTACAAACCTTGTGGATAGTATACCAAAATAAAAAGTCAATCATGAAGACAAGAACATTGTATAATTCCACTTATACTAGATACTTAGGGTAGTCAAAATGATAGAGACAGAAAATAAAATGGTATTAGCTATGGGTTGAGGGGAAGGAGAATAAGGAGTTAACATTTAATGGATATAAAGTTTTGGTTTTACAAGACATAATGGGCTACAAAGATGGATGGTGGTAATGGTTGCACAATATTACAAATGTATTTAATATCACTTAACTGCACACTTAAAGTGGTTACAATGATACATTTTAAAAGGAATAAAATCCTATCATTTACAGCAACATGTATGGAACTGGAGGCCATTATGTTAAGTGAAATAAGCCAAGCACAGAAAGACAAATGTAGCATGTTCTAGCTCATATGCTGGAGATTAAAAAGTGGATTTCATGATGGTACGGAGTAGATTGGTAGTTACCAGAGGCCAGGAAGGGGAGGATAGGGGGATGAAGGGCAAAAAATTATTTACTTATATTTGTTACCACTAAATTGTACACTGAAACATGGTAAAGGTATTAAGTTTTTAGAAATTAAAAGATAATAAAAAATTCAAGAAAAGCATATTATGTATACTTTGCCACGGTGCAAAATTTCGAAGGAAAACGTGCTGGGTAAATTTAATATCCAAATATTTTTTAAAATATGTCTCAACCTGCTACAATGCACACGATAAATTCTAGATGGATTATAGGTATGAATATGAGTGAAGAAACTAGAGAAAAATATTTCGTATAGTTGCAATAGGCAAAAATTATTAAAATACACAAAAACAATGTAAGTATACGTAATTAAAAATACTGATAAATTAGTTTACATTAAAGTATAAACTTCTAAAAACAATGATAAAACCCAATTAAAAATGGACAAAAAGCATGAATAGACATTTCTCAAGTGACGGCATGAAAATAACTGATAAGCACATGAAAAATGTTCAACATCACTTAAGAAATGAAAATCAAAACCACAAAGAGAAGTGAGGATGGCTATTATTTAAAAAAACAAACACACAAATCAGTTAACAAATGTTGAAAAGGATGTGGAGGAAATGGAACTCTTGTGCATTACTGATGATAATGTAACATGGCAAAGTTGCATGTGTTAGCTAAATTTAATTTATTAAATCAATTAATTTAAATAATTGAATTTATTTAAATAAATTATTAAGTTTAAATAAATCGCTAAATTTACTAAAATTTATTTCATTTAGTTTGTTTTAAATTTCCCATCTGATAATCATTTCATTAGTTTAGAATATGTGTATTATGCTATTTGGGGTTTTCTGAGCTTGTTAAATCTGTGGGTTATTGCCTTTCACTAGCCTCCAAAAATCATCAACCATCACCTCTGGATGTGGCTAGTGTCCCATTCCTGTTACTTATCTTTTCTATGTCTCCACTTGTAAATGTGTTATCCCTTTTGATTGTTCCCACTTCTCTAATGCATTGTTCACTTTTTTCATATTTTGTCTCTCTATGCTTTGAATTAGTTGTTTATAATTAGACAAGCCATTTATTAAAACATTGTAGAAAAAAGAAAAACTAATTTGCAACTGGTTGAACATCAGAATTTAGTCTCTGGATGAATGGAAAAATAAATTTTTAAAACCAGTCAAATTACTTACAGAAGTAAATGTACTTTATCATACATTTCAGCAATCGTACTTCTTGATGTTTATCCAAGTGAGTTGAAAGCATTTCTTAAAAATACCTGCACATGGATGTTTACAGCAGATAAATCATAATTGCCACACCTTAGAAGCAACCAGAATGTCCCTCAGTAAGTGAATAAACTGTGGTACATGCAGACATGTTAAAAAAAAAAAAAAAAAAAAAAAGATCAGTGGATGCCAGGAATTCTAAACCTAAGGTAGAGGAGGAATGGATAGTTAGGCCAGAGGGGATTTTTAAGGCATTAAAACTTTTCTGTATGATACAATGATGGATGTATGTCATTATGTACTCATCAAATCTTATGGAATATACCAGACCAGGAGTGAACCCTAATGTAAACCAGAGACTTCCAGTAATAATCATGTGTCAAAGTCAGTTTATTGACTGTAAAAAATGCACCGCCCTGGAGAGAGATGTTGGTGACGAGGGAAGTTGTGCGTGTGGGACGGCAGTGCATATATGGGAATCCTCTGTATTTCTTAGTCAATTTTGCTCTGAACCTAAAACTGCTCTAAAAAAATCGTCTATTTTTATAAAATCAGATATTGTGAAATATGTGGTGTCTTAAATAAATATCAACATAAACAGTTCATAAATATTCTCTCCTACTCTAATCATACTTTCAGAATTTCATATAATTTAAAAGCCTGCACAAAAATAGGAGCCATAATATACACCTTAAAGAAATACAGCCAAGATCCTTTTATAAGTAAAGAGCCTATAAAAGTCCAGTTTTGTCTTACTGAATCTCCCTAAAAAAAGGAAAATGTAAACTGAGTTAATTCCAACAGACTATTGACCTTAGTCTACCTAATCCTACTATGGTGCTGTAAATATAACAATGCGAAAACTGTCTATTTCAGTTTTAAGCTTTTCTCTTTTGTAAGGAAATAACAGACAAGTACTTACTGAATTTTCTTAATTTTTGGCTGGTGTGTGAACTGTGGCAACAACTGCCAAGTATTTTATGAAATTCTGTTTGAATTTAAAGAGTAATTGGCAGAAAGATAATATTTAAAATATTGAGTATTCCCCTCTGACACTAGAAGGTATACCTATTTAGCTAAAGCCTTCATTGTATGACTTTCATTATAGCTTCATAATTGTCTTTGTAAATAACTGGAAGTTTTATTTTCTTATATAATTTTATATTGTTATTCTCAACAGATATATTTCAGCCCATTATTATTAATTTTTCTTTCACATTATGAACCACTCTGACCAAAAATATAAGGAAATTATAAAAACATGTGAATCACACTTTTTTATACATGTTAATACTTTATATGAGTTTTATACTTTGAATAAAACATCACATTGCAGTTTGTTCGCTCTTATCTATTCTTAAATTCTATTCAACTTCTTCATGAGAAATATTCACTGTTTGTAGATGAACAAAAACTTAGACATAATCTGGGTTTCTCTAGGTAGAAACCATCTGCACAAAATGAGTTTTGTTTCTCTCTTTCAAATTGTTGTAACTTGTATCTCACTTCTTAGCCTTTTGCACTGGTTTGTGTGTTTAGGATACAGTAATGTTTAAAAGGTTTGATCTACCCATCATTCTCAGCAAACTGACACAAGAACAGAAAATCAAACACGGCATGTTCTCACTCATAGGTGGATGTTGAACAATGAGAACACATGGACACAGGGAGGGGAGAAGCACACACTGGGATCTGTGGGGGGGATCTAGGGGAGGGACAGCAGGGAGTGGGGAGTTGGGGAGGGATAGCATGGGGAGAAATGCCAGATATAGGTGATGGGGAGGAAGGCAGCAAACCACATTGCCATGTATGTACCTATGCAACAATCTTGCATCTTCTTCACATGTACCCCAAAACCTAAAACGCAATAAAATATATATTTTTTAAAAAAGTCCCAGCTGCTCAGGAGGCTGAGGCAGGAGAATTGCTCAAACCCAGGAGGCGTAAGTTGCAGAGAGCCGAGATTGCGCCACTGCACTCCAGTCTGGCCCCTGGCGACGGAACGACACTCTGTCTCAAAAAAAAAAAAAAAAAGTTTGATCTAGTGTCCAGTGTCCACTTGTATTTTTTCTTTAAATGTAAAAATTGATACTTACAGTCTATGATTGTATTGTGATTTGTCTGCAATTTATTCTTTTTGCAATTTATTACTATTGTAGTAGGATGCATTAAAATTTTGTAAATAAGCAAACAGCGTTATCTCTGAGTCATGAATCTAACAATTTATAACAAAGGAGTAATTCTTCCCCTTAGCTTTATTAGAAGAGATGCTGAGACACAATAAACATCTAATACTAAATGTCTACTATATAATTTCCTATACCCCGGCATCATATCTGACATTGATATTGTGAAACATAAAGCTCATGTTCTGTGGGGATCTACTCAGAACCTAATAGTATAGCAAAGACATAAGCAATTCAACAGTTGCAGGAAAAAGCCTCCGTGGAGCTTCGCTTATCTAACAGTAGAAACTTCTGAAAAACGAGGACTATCATAAATTCCATTCTTGGGGTGGCTTCTACTCCCAGGAGAGAAACCAAGAGTGTACCTGTTATGAATTTGCTCACTAGGGAAGTTTTCAGTCATCATGAAGACTGAAAGACCACCGGTACCTGCATTCACATTTTTACAAACTCCTTTACTTCCTGTTTCTTCTCTTTAAAAATCCATTTGTCTCTCCTAAAGAAATAAATCTGTTCGTCTTTCCTGCAGAAGTCTTTTCTCTCCCCTCCCTTTCCCCTTGTACATTAGGTATATAAACACCATATTCTAACCACCCCTTTGAGTTATATATCATGGAGGACTCCTGCATTTGTGCATGTTGCATGTGTAAATAAACCCTTCTCTGTCTTTTCGTCTCTGTTTCTCTCCCCCCCCCCCCCCCTCTCTCTCTCTCTCTCTCATTCTGTGGAGTACACTGGTGCGGCGATCTTGCCTCACTGCAGCTTCCACCTCCTGGGTTAAAACAATCCTCCAACTTCAGCCTCCCGAGTAGCTGGAATTACAGGGGTGCACCAGCATGCCTGGCTAATTTTTGTGTTTTTAGTATTTTAGTAGAGACCGGGTTTTGCCATGTTGGCCAGGCAGGTTTCGACTCCTGACCTCAAGTGAGCTGCCTGCCTTGGCCTCCCACCAGGGCTGGCATTATAGACGTGAGTCACCCTGTCTGGCCTCTCTCTTCCTAATCTGTCTTTTGTCAGATTAATTCACAGGCCTCCAATGACTGAACATGATTCAATGATTTATAATTATCTTTGTAAATAATTTGAAATATTTTTTCTAGTGTTATATAATTTTATATTGTTATTCTCATCAGAAGCGCTTCAACCCATTATTGTTAATTGGTCTTTTCACATTATAAAATAACCTGACCAAAAATGCAAGGAATATTATAAAAATATATGAATCACAAATTCCTGCCTTCTTTATTAGATCATATATTAAAACCTTATAAATGGAAATGAAATAATTAACCTTATCTGTTTTTAATAATCGAAACTATGCATTGTTGCAATAATACTAGGCAATTCACCTTCAGATAATCTGTTATTTAGACACATGCATGCATCATTATATAGTAGAAGATATTTCTGCTCAATTAATTTTAAGAAAGACCATGAGGAAAACATGACAAGAAAGGAGAGAAGAGAGACTAAGAGGAAAGAAAATGAAGAAAAAAGGGAGACACGTATCTCAAAAAAAATTGAAATACGTTGGACCGCATTAATGTAAGAAAAAAGTAATACAGAATGTATATGGTGCACAATTTTACAGCAAATCTTTATCACCAGAAGTAAATACATAGAATTAATTTTAAAAATAAATATATATATATATATTTGAGACAGAGTCTCATTCTGTCGCCACGCGCCAGGCAGGAGTGCAGTGGCACAATCTCGGCTCACCGCAACTTCTGCCTCCCGGGTTCAAGCAATTCTCCTGCCTCAGCCTCCCGAGTAGCTGTGACTACTAATGTTAAGTATAACATAATTAATGCAATATTAAGAAATATGCATGAAACTCTTTAGAATGAACGGAATATGAGACCAGTTAAAATGAAAGTTAGTTCAATTTCTGCAGGGCAAATTCTTCTCTTGATTGGACATGAAATGCTCATTAGAAAACTTTATCTTCCCAAATGCAAACAAGAAAGTCTTCAGGATTTTTTTCAGAAAATACTACAGCAATATTGATTTATAATTAACTTCTTGAAAATTGATAGAACCCCTTTATATTTTCTATGTTTTGAGCAGTGCTAAATTTCAAGTTCACAATGCTACATTGGCAGAAGAAACTAAGGTAATATCCTTTGATAGTTTAACACCTGATAGTATATTTTTGAAGCAATTTTATGGGCATGCCCTTAGGAAAATGGCATTTCAAGAGTAATGTTGTATGATATACTCACTGTAACTAGATACAAATAAGCCTTATAACGGTGTTTTTAAGATTTCTGCTCTACTGATTTTTCCACACTGAATTCTGTCTAGACTTTGATGACAACATTCAGTTACCAAGCCCAGGTAAGCATATTTAACAATACTTAGATTAGCACAAAATTATGAAGGTGCCCAGTGAGCTGAAGCTCTTCCCTTTAACATGAGCAATCCATGCATATGCTGTGCTTCTCTGTATAAAATGACTTCCACACTTTTTCCGGGCCGTAGTAAAAGAGTCCTTTCCATTCTTCCTCCCCAGAAATGTAAGTCCGATGACAATTAACATAATGGAAATAGGGGTCAAATGAAAAAATGTGAATGTGTTTTCAAAATAATTCTGATGAAACTTTTAAAAAACAAAATTATATTAAGAGTGATAACATAACACATCGAGGGAAAAACGTTCTTGATGAGGCAAAAGAAAACTGAAATTTAAAATGGTTACATAATGAAAGCAAAGCAAAATCTTGCGGAGGGTGTTTGGGAGTATTACAATATTTGCACTTTATATAAATTAATGACATTAATCAAACTAACCTTCTCCTTTACACCAGCCTCATAAGACCTCTGAAAACTCTTGATATTTACCCAAAAGAACAAAATCTGATGAAATTTAATACAGTAGGCTTCTTCTAATCTGGGGATCTTTCAAAGAAAGTGTCATAAAGCAAATTATTTTCATAGTTCTTCAATCTTTACTTTCATTTTTTATTATTTTTTGTTTTGCCATTAACTTCATTTTCACCAACTGGCAGTTTGAAAAATGTCTACATTATTTACGGTATCATTCCTGAATTATCAGATTTCATGTTATACAAATCAAAATCCCTTAATGTATCTTCTTTGTGTTATCATACCCTAAGGTTTAGGAGTAAAACAACAACCAGAATCAATCATATCGAAGTTTTCATTCTATGTCCTTGTGCTGGCTAAGGATATACTAAATTCAAGAAGAGTGTGTAGACTGTTCCGTGGAAGCCCTTCTGGTGCTGGGCTCTGTGGCTGCTCTGCCTCCCTGCTTCCAGGGCAGCGGCGCAGATGACGGTGCCCAACCTCCAGCAAAGCTCAAGACAGCAGGGCTGGCACGTGGAGCCTGGCATGTGATGAGAACTTAGCATTCCAAAGAAAGAGAGATGGAAAGAGAAAGAACTCCTTTTAGCTGCATTTCATCACTACATTTAAAATTATTTCTTCGCAAATTCCACTCACTAACTCTAAACTCAAAAACTGCTCAAATCCTAACTATATGTGCTCAGAAATCTGCACCTAGACTAGTGCCTACCACATGGTAGACACTTAAGAGAAATGATGGTAGAAATGAGATGGAGGAGACAAATTGCAGAACGTCACACCTGGATATCAGATGACGCTAGAAGGGGCTTCAATCTTATTCTAGGAAAGAAATGTTATCGGTGAAGCATAGCACACAATACGTTTGCTACATTTTTTGAAAGTGTCTTTGATTGCATTCAATAAAACACCTGGGAAGAAAGCTATATAAAAGATTTGAGCTTCAAGGAATTATATGTTGATTAATGTTCTTTCTTTCCTGCAATAATTTTATTTTTAAAACTATTTTATTGCATTATCACTGCAATAATTTTATCAATCAGGTAGGCTGTCCAATGGCTAAATAATCTTAAAAAATTTAATATCTTTTATTCGTATTGTCATTGTATCTTTTTATAAAGTTCTGCAGGTGGAGAGAGTCATGTATGGATTGCCAAAGCTCTGGAATTCTTCATTAGATCATCTGTGTTCTCCCAGATATCATCAATGAAGTAGCATTTTGCCTTCAATGGATACATTCTAGCAATAAAAAAAAATATTTTAGAAATAGGAACAGAATATTTGATCCTCTTTATTGTTTCCGGGTTTTTAAAATAATCTATGGCTATGCAAACAATTCCCTGTAAAGACAGAACTGAAATAAATATGCAAAGCTCATTTTGGTTTATGAAAATATTTGTGGTACTATATGTTTTTTTTTACACTTTTCTTCCATTTAGTCCTTGGTAGAATACACTGTGATGGTTTCGACCCTCTGAGATGTCCTTAGGCTTAAGTGACCTAATTTAGAATCCCACATTTGTGTTATTATAGTTTTCATTATAATTTGTTATATCAAACAAAGCGTACATTTAAGTAGATGTGATCGAACAGCGAACATAAACTACTGTATATTGTCCCACATGTGCTTCTCTAGTACCTTGGCACTCTAATATTTTCAGAATTGTAAAACTGAAAACTTAAGGATGGCAGTCACATCGTGAAAAATGACTAATTGATTCAATTATGTACAAAAAGGTTTTTCTTGTATATTGAAGTGTTGACAAAGTGACTGGATTTATATAAGTTGTATGAAAAATGCAGTCTTGATTTTAATGGAGAAAAACTGACAACTCTCAAGCTCTTGGTTAAAATGTGACCATGTTTATTAGTTTGTTCTTTTACAAGAGCATTATGTATATATCAGTTATTCCTTTGACTTAAGCAACTATGTCTAGTCAACTCTCAGGCTATATATCTTTAACCTGCTACAGGAATAGTATGTGTAAGGGAAGAATCATGATCCTCCAAAAACTCTGAGAGAAATCAATGGAATTGGTAGTTATGTCTATTCATATGTTTTTTCAAAAAATATGGATTTTAATACTTATTACTTTAATTACTTATAGTAAGACAAATCTAAATATATGTTTAGCCTAGAAGGACATTTTTTAAATGGTAAATGATAAAAAAAAAGTTGAGGGGCTTAAAGGTTCTCAAGTGCAACGCAAAAGCTAAAGCTTAAGTAATGGAAAGAATAGCCTAGTAGGATGTTTTTCACTTTGGTTTCTCATGATGTCCTCTCCTGCTATGCATGGGAAGGTCTTACCTTATGAATCTGCAGAATTAGCACTTGTCTTGCTGTCACTGCTGAATCTGAGAATACAGGGCCTGTCTCCAGTACCCTTTTCAGCTTGGGCACAGACACACAGCCTCAGTCCCACTCATCAGGACCTTCTATCCTGGAACTTAGGAACTGGTGGAGAAAAATGGCCAGGACCCTGGAGAATCCACCAAGTCTTCAGTGCTTGTTGACCTCAGCGTGCTGAACACAGCCATCCGGTGTCCAGCGCAGGGGCAGAGGAGGCCAGGCCACCTGGCAACTGTGAGCACCGCCACACCACTTCTGTGACATACAGTGGCCCTGACCTGAGCAAAGTTCCCTGCTTATTTTTTTTGTTCTGTTTTTTAGGTTTTGTTTCATATTTTGCTGGTGGTGATAATGTGAGGTATTTAATATCCTGTTTATGAAATATTTTGCTTGAAACTTTTATTACTAGAAGTGGATTGAAAATTTTAAAAAATAAAGCTACAGGTAAATTTTACTTAGAAACTTAAGAAAATTCATATAGTTTGGAGAAATGAAAAGAATCAATTATTTTTCTAGAAAGCCAGGCAAAGAAATGTAAAAATAAGATCACATATAATTGATGATAAGTACAAAATCGATTCAGGAGAATATTAATGTGATTGAGTGTTTGGCATCTCACAGCAAAATGGATAATTTTCTGAGAGTTTCATATTCTTTAGTTGGTCCTGTATATAGGTCCAGACACTTGAACTACATTTGAAAACAAAAAATGTTTTTAAAAATCCAAAACCTCGGAAAAATTATAACTATTTTTGAATTTTAATCATGATTATTAAACTACTTTAAGCCAATGTCTTACTTAGTCTCTGTATTCATGTCTTTAAAATAGGAGTGATAAAAGTTTTCTTACGGAGTTGTTGGAAACACTAAATGAGGAAATTTACGTTAGGAGAACCTCACTATTTAGCAATTGATATTATGATTTAACTGAAATGCCAAAATATTCTTTGATGAGATTGTAGATCTGACTCGTTATTTAGTCAAGAGGTCCGTACGGTACAGCCTGAAAGAGAAAGAGCACAGAAGGATGGGTACGAGGTTTTTTAGTAGTTAAAGCGGACAATGGCTAAGCCATCTGGGATTAATTAATCAATATTGCATAACAAGGCTGCACATTTTAAACTGACTGCATTTTTATCTGTTGGATATTCTGACTAACTATATTGCATTCAAATTGTTACAATTCGTCAAAAACTAAATGACAGCACAAATTTTAAATTCTATTGCAGTAATTTAATTAGTTCTTTAAATAATATCGAGTTTCAATTTTGAGTAGATCTTTAATTTTCATGTAGCTGTTACATTCTTAATTTTTATCGAACAGTAATTTCTTAATTTATTATACTGATTTTCAAAGCCAGATAGTGCTGTATTGTATTTGTCTGGTTTTTTTTTTTTTAATTTTACTTCAAATTCTGGTATACAGTGCAGGATGTGCAGGTTTGTTCCATAGGTATGCATGTGCCATGGTGGTTTGCTGCACCCATGAACCCATCATCTAGGTTTTAAACACCACATACATTAGGTATTCGTCCTAACGCTCTACCTCCCCTTGCCTCTCACCCCCCAGCAGGCCCTGGTGTGTGATGCTTCCCTCCCCATGTCCATGTGTTCTAATTGTTCAACTCTGTTTTTACCTTGGAATATGACCAAATGGTACAGCTAGTTTGGGCATTAAGCTGATGTTTGCTAGAGGTTTGACATGACTCTAGTACACACATGCCCCTAGTACACACATGCCCACAGAAGTTACAGATTCTACTAAACTAAAACCCATCTACGATTTTGCTAATTGAAGTAGAAACCTCAAGAATGAGGGAAGATTGCTAAATTTTTATTGAGCAACCATTTGCCAAGTAGAATGTCTCTTATCTTTGGTTTCAACCACTTTAATTTCATTTCAACTGGTATTCACTGAATACCTACTGTGTGCCTGAAACTGCTAATACCAAGGCAAAGTGAATGCTATTCTTGCTCTCTTGTTTCCGGTAGAAAAGCCCAACATAAAAACATAGTAATGGAATGAACATTTTCAACAAATAGTAAATTGTTATGCATTCATACGGGATGGATGTTTAATCTAGGGAGTACAAGAGGGCTTCTACTTGAAGGCTGAAGAGAGGGAGGTAAAAAGGAATCATGAATGGAGAGTGGAAATAAGGGTGCATAAGAATAGAGTAGCATGTTTAAAGGGAAGAAAAATGGACGATGACCAGATAGAGAGACAGCATCACTGTGCTCAGATTTTTACAGCTGGTGCATACAGAATAGGGAGGAATGTGTCTCAAAAATGCACTGGAGGTTTGGAATAACCAGTGTTGAAGGCGTTAAACCAATTCTCTTTAGTAAATATACATTTGCATTACTTACCCTCTACCTCAATACTCATTTTTAAAAAATCCCCTCTTTAATTTAGAACAGTTTAAAAATTTTAGAAAAATCGTAAAAGTGATAGAGAGTTCCCACGTAGCCCATACTCAGATGCCCTTACAACTATGATGAGGATTATTGATTTTTGTACATTAGTGTGGTACATTTTAATAACATTTTTATTGCATGTTATCAGGGATTCTCGTTGTCAGTATGACTTACCGCCTTTGATGCTGATCTTGACGATTTGACTCGGGTAGAGTTTGTCAGGTTTGTCCTCTATAAAGTTACTGGGTTTCTCTTTTTCTCCCGTTTCCACATTCTTAGAAAGGAAGTCACTGTGCACAGCCAACATTTGAGGTGAAGGGTTACACTTCACCCCCTTCAGGAATAAGTATGTACACAAGATATTCAAATTTTTCTTCAAAGGAGATTTGATTTTTCTCTTGCGTTTACTTATTTTAAAATGCATTAAACATTTGCATGTATTTATTTCTATCAGTATGAGCTTATGATTGTTGGTTCTAGACTCTGGATTATGATTCATTTGTTTTGTTGCTCAGATGCTTCTAGTTTTGACCATTGGGAGCTCTTTCAATTACTCTGTATGTCCCTTTGACATACCCTCATCATTGTGGATTTTTCTGAGCCCTTGATTAATTTTCCAGTACTATGACATGTGCTAGTCTCATCTTGCTTATTTCCTTTCCTAGACCTAGAAACAGCCGTTTGTCCAATTGGTCTTGGTTCCTTTTGTTGATGAATGTTATTAGAAACCAAGACTTGGGCAATAGCTGTGCTCATTTCTACTGAGTCTTCCTTACCTGTAGTTCTCCCAGCTGATAGAATAAGATGTGTGTATGTACTGGTCTGCAAGCATGCACTTTTTCTCTAGATATGCATCTACATTTTTATCAAAATAAATAAAATTCATAGTGATGTCTTCAATTCTAATATATTACTACATAGATCGTTCTAGAATTCTACCTGTGCTTGTCTGTAACCTTCCATGCCAACAGTGGGAAACCTGGCTATTGCCACTGACATTTCATTTACTTAATTGTTCATATCCCATATGGAAGTACAGTGATTTCATAGTTGTTAGCCTTTACCTACATGGGAAATAACTTTATCAGTCTCAGTACCAGGCTCACAAAGGGTTTATTTTGTCTTTAGTCTACAGACATCACTTGTTTTAAAAGTTACTTAGGTCAGAGCCTTTCCTCCACTCCTTTCAATGACAATATTTCATACATTTACAGTAAAAATACTTTTTCAAAGTTATATTTCATCTTGAAATCCCCTGATCTTCTAGATGTGTGTGTACACACACGTGTGTATATACATATATATCTATACACACATATCTATATGTGGCATAAATGAAGGTTCACTCTTTTTGCTATAAAATTATATGTGTCCCTACATGTGCTATTTAAAGTTCTCAGTAGTATGTAATATCATCCAAATTTTCTTAATAATTACTGAACCCATGGTTCTACATAGTAGCATTTTATCTCTATAAAAGTTAGGCACATTTTTAATGTCAAATTTTAAAATCTAATCTCTTATTTATTCTTATAAAAACATATTAACCAGATTTAAAATGAGTTTCAGTACTTTTTTTTTTTTCTTTGAGGCAAAGTCTTACTCTGTCACCCCAGCTGGAGTGCTTTGGCACGATCTCGGCCCACTGCAACCTCTGCCTCCTCGGTTCAAACAGTTATCCCAGCTGTGTAACTGAAATGACAGGCTTACAACACCATGCCCAGCTAATTTTCGTATATTTTGGCAGAGACAGGATTTCACCATGTTGGCCAGGTTGGTTTTGAACTCCTGACTTCAAGTGATCCACCTGCCTTGGCCTCCCAAAGCACTCAGATTAAAGGCTTGAGCCATCACACCAGCCTGAGCTCTCAGTAGTAAATTATTAATTAATATAGATTATTTCTGTCTTATCAATGAGTGCTTATTCAGAGTATATAACATTTAAAATTATGTTTTTGGAAAAAATTTATCACCTATTTTTATTCACATTTTTATTTTCCTTTTAAATAGGACTGCTAATTTCCTATTTGTATTAATGTTAAATTCTGTACTATAATTTGGCACACTCACTTTAATATTTTTATTATACTTATTATTTAATTTTTCATTTGCAAAACATAAAACAGGCTACAACAAGTTATGTTAAATGGCTCCCTTGTTCTTAAAGGAAAGATGGTACAGCACAATAAGAGAAGTCTACAGAAGTTTCAAATCAAACCTTTCAGTCATCACCAAAAAATACTGAATAAATTTAACTTACTAAATCAATATCAGAATATTTTAAACGCGAAACTCAGCTCACAAGAAAAAATACTGGAGACATGCTTTTGGAATGGGGAAGTAAGAACCTCCCAAAAGCCATCCCTCTAGGAAAGCAAAGAGAAACTGGCAAAAATTAACAAAACAAGCTTCCTTGAAAGTCTTAAAACTAACCAAAGCATTGCAACAATCCTTATTTAAGAAAAGCAAATGAATATTGGTAAAAACAGCAAGCTTTGTGGTCTTCAAATTTATTCCACTTAAATCTTCATCTCTAGCTCTACAGTTAACTTGTTTGTTTGATTTCACCATTCGAGACCAAGTTCAAATAAACCACAGTAAACTTCTAAGACCAGCAGCCTCACAACCACAGCAGTATGAAAACCAGAAGTCTCATACCCACTGAAAGAGAAAGAATGGGTCTAGGATTCTCAAAAGGTCTGCTGGTAAATTATTTTACCTGGGTGGCAACTCCTTAAAGCTCCATTTCCAGGGCTTGTCTTTGGCATGACTCCAGAGCTTCTGAATGATTACGTGTCTAGGATGTTTACTGAAAAGAACATCAGAAGCACCTGACATGCTGATAAGTTTGGACTAACAAGAAGATGGCAAACAGTTAAAAAATTAAAAAATAATAAATGTGATAGTCATAGAAGGCTGGGAAAAACTGACATATTCTTGGGACACGCTGGAGCAACAACTAATTGTTACATTAAAAGCAAATCCAGGAAAGCTACTAAACAAACAATAACAGCAAACACAGCAACAGCAATAAGCCCATTGGAGGTGAAGAAAATATAATTTATAATTTTACCACATAATATTTTAAATACTCAATTTTCAACAAAAAAAAACTATAAGGCATCCATGGGAACAGCAAAGTGTGACCTGTGCACAGGGAGGAAAAAGAACTCAATAGAAACTACCCCTAAAGAATATAGATGTTTCACTTACTAGGCAAAGGCTTTGCCAGCCATTATAGATACGTTCAAAAACTAAAGGCAAACAGGTCTTTTAAAAAAGTAAAGGAAACTATGAGAATTATTTCTCATTATATACATACATATACAGTTCCAGAAGCAAAGGAGCAAGATAAAGGAACAAGAAGATTATGTGAAGAAAATGATAGCCAAAATATTTCTCAAATTTGATGAAAAAAAAAAAAACTGTCCTCTAAGAAGCTCAAAGAACTCCAAACAGAATAAACTTAAAGAGATCCACAACTAGACAAATCTTCATCACAGTACAAACAAAGACAAGGAGAGAATCTCAAAAGTAGAATGGAAGGAGAGACATGACACATGGAAAAGACAGATGCTCCATAAGATTAACAAATGACTGCTCACCAGAACCATGTAAGCCAGAAAGCAATGGAATGATGTATTCAAAGTGCTCAAAGAAAAAGACAGGCAACCAATAATTCTATATCCAGCAGTAATAACTTTAAAATGAAGTGGAAATTAAGCAATTCTAAGATAAAATAGATAAATAAATTAAATAGTCACTGGTTGACCCAACATACAAGAGTTAGATGTAGGTTTCTCAGGGAGATCCTTAGGCTGAAATTAAAGGATAGTAGATAGCAATTTGAATTCATGAAGAAATAAAGAACAAAGTAAACATATACACAAATACAAAAGAGAGTAGATATGTAATTTTGCTTATAATGCCCTTTTTTCTTATCAAATATCAAAGAAAACTATAAACACAATAATTACAAAACTGTATTGGTGGGCTTAAAAATATGAAAATGTAATTTACACTGAAAAAATAACAGAAAGTTGGGGAGAAGGAACAGATCTGTATTAGAGAAAAGTTTTTGTATACTATAAAAATTTTATTACTATTAATCTGAACCTAATGGTTTTAAGTCATTAGATGTAATTCCCAAGAAAACCACTAGAAATTACTCAAAAATATAGTATGAGAAAGAATATGAATATTCCAGAACATTTATATTTAACACAAAAGAACAAAGAAGTTAAAAAACAAAACAACTAAGAATATATATATATAAATATTGAGAAAAGAAACAGAAATAGCTAAATGGCTACTATAAATTCTAGCTACTAGTAATGAAATTATATGTAAATAGCTGAACAATTCAATCAAAAGGCAGATATAGGCAGAATAGATTAAAATAATATAATTTAACTATGCTTGGTCTATAAGAGACATATGCTCAATTCAAAGCCACTAAGTTGAAAGTAAAAGAACAGAAAAAGTTGTATTAGCACATAAAGAGAGCTGTAGTGGTTACACCTTCTGCATTCTTCAAAATAGTCAGACTGTGAGACAGAATTTTTTCCTAGGGACAAAAGACATTTTATAATGGTAAAAGGTTCAATCCATCAGGAGGACATAACACTTATAAACATATGTGCACTTAAAATTATTGCCCCAAAATACATAGTAAAAACAGATAGAATTAAATGAAGAAACAGACAATTTTACAATAATCTTTGGAGACTTTTATATCCCAATTTGAATAAGAGATAAAACAAGAAGGCAGTAGATTAGGAAGAACAGACGTAAGCAACACTACAGAGCAACAAAACCTCATAGACATGTATAGAACTGTCCTCTCAATAAAAGCAGAATAAACTCATCTCAAGTGTTCATGGATTCTTGCAATGAATAGATAAAATGCTATGACATAAAACAAGGTTAATAGGTTTAAAAGGATTGAAACCATGCAAAATATGTCTACTATTTTGTACTTTGCAAGACACAATTGGAAAAAAAATACAAAAATTATCTAGACACAATGAAATGAAATTAAAAATTCACAATAGAAGAAAATTTGGGAAATTTACAGATATAATGAAATTAAGCAATTAATTAAAGTACTTCCACTTCTAGGTAACTAACACATCAATGAGAAAAATTATAATGGAAATTAGAAATTTTTTTCATATGAACGAAAATGAACACACAACAAACAAATTTATGGAATACAGCTAAATAAAAGCTTGGATACACATGTATAATGAAAACCTGCCATGTTTAACCGGAATCAATAGCCTCATAGTCTTAAATCGACAGCCTAAACTTTCACCGTAAGAAATATCAAAGAATAGCAAACTAAAACCAAAGCAAGCAGAAGGAAGAAAATAAAGCTTAAAGAGAAAACAAAAACAAAAACAAAAAAACACAGAGACCAGGAAACAGTAGAAAAAAATCAATTAAAGAATGTTTTTCATATGTGATGTTTTTGTCTAGTTTTGGCATCTTATTCTATGGCCTCACAGAATGTATTTAGCAGTGTTAAGGCTTTTTATATTCTTGGAAGAGTCTGTGAAGGATTTATGTTAATTCTTTTTAAACATTTAGATAAAGGCACCACAGGAAAAGAAAAGGTACACAGACCAGCATCCCTTAAAAATATAGACAATTGTATCCTCAATAAAATGCTAACAGAACAAAGCAACATGTAAAAAAAGATACAAAATATAAAGGACAAAACCAGGTGATAATATCAATATTTAAAAAGAATACTTGTAAAATCCAACCTTCTTTCATGATGAAAACAAAGAATAGAAGGAAATTTCTTACCTGATAACATCTCTGAAAAACTCATAACTAACATCTTAATTGTAATCCACAAAATATTTTCTCCCTAAGATCAGTAATAAGCCAAGAAATATTGCTTTGGACACTTCTGTTCAGCGTTGTACTGGTGAATCTAGCCAGGGCAATTAGGCAAGAAAGGATACAAAAGGTGTATTCATTGAAAAGGAAAAAGTCATATTTTAATTGCAGATGATAGAATCTTATATATCTAAATTCTAAGGAATCCACAAACAAAAATACTATAAGATTAATATATAAAAGTGAACTATATTTCCATATACTAATCATAAAATTATAAAAAATGAAATTAAATAATTTTAAATAATATCAAAACTATACTTAGGCATAAATTTTAAGAAATAAAGGTAAGATTTTTAAATGGAAAACAACAAAATATTGTTGAAAGAAACTAAAGAAGACAAATAGAAAGATATCACATGTTCATGGATTGGATGACAATATTTTTTTTAAATGTCATTACTTCCCACATTGATGTACAGATTCAACATAATCCCTATTAAAATTCCAGTGACCTTTTTGGCAGAAAATATCATCTATCTTAAAATTCATATAGAAATATAAGGGATTCAAAATAACTAGAACAATCTTGAAAAAAAAAACAATGTTTTGGGGCATACACCTTTGTGCTTAAAAACTTACCATAAAGCAAAAGTAATTAAGAAATATGGTACTATTAGGATGAGCATATATATCAATGGAATAGAATTGAGAGTCCTGGAATAAACTTTCCATTTAATGTCAACTGATTTTCAACAAAGGCCATTGGAGGAAAGAGCAGCCTTTTCAACATAGTGCTGGGAGAACTGGCTATATACCATTAAAAAAAAAAAGTTGAATGCTACATCACTTCATAATTAAAAATTAAATCAAAAGGGATTGTAGACCAAACTGTAATGCTATCTCTGTTAAACTCTTATCTGCTGTAGCCACCTGCTAAAAAACTTGAAGCTCTGAGATTTCTACGCTGCTTGCAAGATTACAGTTTACCCTGCCACCATTTTATGGATGCTGGTAGAAGTCACAAGACTCCTGTGTAAGAAAAAGTTCTTTAGGACTCAGCAGGCAGCATCAGCATCATCACTGCTGCCTTCGATTTCCCATCCAGGTGGACCAGACGGAGGCCTGCACATGCACATTACAGGAGCTGAGCTCTGAACTGGGCAACCCAAGTCTTTTATAGTGCTCCGTGATTGAGCTTTGTCCTTTACTCTGGAGAGACACTATATCTTCCAAGGCCATTTGCTAACAAATGCCTTTGAGGAGATACTCTGTAACAGATGGTAGTTGGAGCCTTGCTTGCAAGACAGGCAGAAATGCATGACCCAGGGAGAACTGTCTCCCAAACCATGACATCCACATTCCTGGAAGGAAAGAGAAGGCAAAGGGCTAGTGACATCTTTTCCTTATTTAAGTCTACTCCTTTTTAAATAGCATTAGAATTCAATAAACCTTTCCCAAAAGCTTTTTTTTTTTTCCAGACAGAGTCTTGCTCTGTCGCCCAGGCTGGAGTGCAGTGGCACGATCTTGGCTCACTGCAGCCTCCTCCCCCTGGGTTCAAGCAATTCTCCTGCCTCAGTCTCCCGAGTAGCTGGGATTACAGGTGCCCTCCACCATGCCTGGCCATTTTTTGTATTTTTAGTAGAGAAGGGGTTTCTCCATGTTGGCCACGCTGGTCTCGACCTCCTGGCCTCGGGTGATCCGCCCACCTCAGCCTCCCAAAGTGCTGGGATTACAGGCATGAGCCACCGTGCCTGGCCCCAACAAGTCATTTCTAATTGCCCTGAATTGTTTCATAGGAAAACTCCTATCTATAGAGAAGGCCAGTAAAGGTTAGGCCAGTAAAGGTTATTTTGCAGTAAGGCACAGCACTGCCTAAAAAAGTTGTCATTCTGAGGGAGGGGAGGATGGTTATTGGAAGACCAACTATTGGTGTCTACCTCTAAGTTTATATTTATTTTATCTCCCCAAGGGGTATTCTAAAAATATAAAATTTATGTTTATCTTTCCCTCAGGCTAAAAAGTGGAGACTCTCATTTGTGTTATATTGCTCAGGTGCACTCAGTAAGCACTTAGTGACTACGGATAGTTTTAGAGTTGCAGGTTTTCTATGGTCATTTTCACCAAAACAATGCTGTAAAAATTAAGAAAAAATTATCTGGCTAGATTTTCTCTTAGTGTAAAGGCTTTTAATCAACAAAAAGCATTTGTATAATAACAGTCACTCTCTTTGCTATATTTTGTTTTTGTAGAATAACTTCTCAGTTCCTACTCCATATTATCACTTCCTAGATACAGTAAGGTCTCAACTGAAGTAAGAAATTTAATCTGTAAATGAGCAAACATTATTTTAGGTATACTGACATATGATAACAACTATACAAATTGTGTATATCCTGATTTGTGTAATTTTCACAAATGATAATTTCTTATGTTAACAAATGCATAAAAAATAAAAACATTTTAAAAAAACCTGTTGATTAGAAATCAGTATAGAAAAAGAGAAAGGGAATGGGACATAAAAAAGCTATAGCATTAACAAGTCAAAATCTCTCAGTGGAGGGACCGTGACGTCTGTAGGAAAGAAGGACATTATATGCCTTTAAAAGAGGCAGGGCTCCCTGTCCCAGAAAACAAGGGAAAAGGACTTGAGACGGGTCAAAATAAGTCTGACCTATTTTACTGTTTTTCCTAGGTATAGCAATCCGTTTAAACACTGCAAAGCAAGTTAAAATTAAGCTCCAAATTGATGACCTTAATAAGGCTATGGATCAAAATAACAGGAATTGTGTCTGTTTCTGCTGCTGGGCTTTTAATGTTATCCTAAGTGTTTTACATGACCATGTATTAATTTTATAACTTAAAAACAACAAAGCTTATTTCAGTCATGAAAATATGATATAGTATAGTTATAAATTCTTGAAACCGTCACTGAAACATTTAAATTGAACTTTTTAATTAAATATATGGTATTAGCAAATAGGCAAAAAAAATAAATAAATAAGCCACAACAACAAAAAATAGATTTCAGAAAAAAGTCCATTTTTTATTTCTGAGGTTGTATTTAAATGTATGTACAAATGCCAAAATATTTATTGATATTTTTAGGAACAACTTCAGCTGTTTTATTTTTAAATGCATATAGAACCTATTGTACAATTGTGAGTAGAAGTTATCATACAAGGAATGACATAAATTAAATATGCTGTGCAATTATGAAAGAAGAGGCAAAGAAACAACGTGAAATTCTAGAAGAATATCAGCTTATGAGGGTGCACAAGTGGCTACTAATGGTTAATTAATTATTGTTAATTAATGACTCCATATTTTTATTTTAGAATTTCCTTTTTTTTTTTTTCTTTTTTTGCATGTAGCAACAACTATGAATGTGAACATTTACCTAACGCTTTGGTCTCAGGGGTTCTCATTTCTCATCTTTTTGACGCATGAAATAACAGAATATTATTAACTTATTTAGGGTCAAAGATCCCATGCTCTTTCTTTTTTTTTTTTTGTATATATACTTTTTATTGCATTTTAGGTTTGGGGGTACATGTGAAGAACATGCAAGATTGTTACATAGGTACACACATGGCAGTGTGATTTGCTGCCTTCCTCCCCATCACCTATATCTGGTATTTCTCCCCATGCTATCCCTCCCCAACTCCCCACCCCCTGCTGTCCCTCCCCTTTTTCCCCC